>JAPQRP010000012.1:567325-581982 GCA_037367295.1 Apogon hyalosoma | reverse complement strand
TTTTAAATATATGTAGCAGTGTTATTGTAATGGGGTGTAGTTAGCACAGGGGGGTAAATTTAGTACAGCTTGAATGTAAATTCAGCATGGGGTAAAATCTCAAGTTGATCACAATAAACAAATCCATCTTATATCCTGTATATTGGAATTTGCAATTAGCAATTACTGTGTAACTAAGAGTAATACAGCATGCAAACTAATGTCATACATCTGACTTTTATTTGACAGAAACAATGTCAACCAGATTACTAAAGTTAACACATGGTTGACTGTTATATAAATCAACTCATCTATTTTTTTTTCTATTTTCTTTGGAAAATCTACACGGGTAAATTCAGTACGACAGGTTCCGCTACCAGATGACTACTGGATTTTCACATCAAAAAGAATGTGGTTGCGCATGCCTGACAGTTTGGAGCATATGCATAATTCTTAGGGGGTGAAGAAAATACGGGGGTAAAAATTGTACGTGACATGCACCAGAGCTGGATAAGCAGAAGACGACAAGTACTGTTATTGCTCCAAAAATCTGCTAACACATGCAGATGCTACATTTTGCTCCAACATGAGGAAGTCAAAGTTGATTGATCATACCTATTTGTATTTATGATCTTATATTTTCTTTTTTATGGATTTTATCAAATTAATACAGTTCACTCAGACTGTGAAAACTAAAGTTTGCTAAATTCTGTCTGAAAGTTTTCCAAGAATAACTTTCAAGGTTAAGTTTTGCAAAAAATTGATAAAGGTTTCACATAACTCACCTCCTCAGAACCACAAGGACATTTCTATAATGATGATTTCAGAGAACATCTTAAAGTTCTTTTAGAGTGTTACAAAAGTAACTTTCCCCCCCTCAAGGAAGGTTCTCTGACGAAGCTCTAAAGGGCTTTCAGGAGTAATCATCTGACAACCTTCAATGAAAAGGCCTACAAAACTTCTCACAAGAGTTACTTTCTAGGAAACCTTGAGCAAACACTGCACTGGTTTAGAGAAAATATTAGGTTCCAGGAATGTTTGTTGAACCATACCATAATATTCACTCATTATGTAACATGTGCACGCTCTCATTTTGTGAAGTTTGTGTTGCAGTCTGTGTTGTCATAAGAGTCACTTTGTTGGCACTGGCTAAACTCAGAGCCCTATAAAGAGAGTTATGACATGCTTTGATGTCGCTGCTCCAGTGAACACGTGGTTCATGTAGGCCTGAATAGTTCCAAACAAATGCAGCCCTGTCATGTTCTTCTATGGGACAGACAGCAGTGAGTGCGTTATTGCAGGTAATTGCAAAATAAACCACACACAACCGTTGTTGCACCACTGTATGTGTTGTTGTGGGTGTCACACTTTTGAGTAGTGGGGCTGACCACTGAAAGAACTCTTTTTATGACTTTGAAAACACACATTTTAGGGAAGGTTCGTGTTAGCTTGGGTAGCCTACTTATGTGAGTGGGGCCAATGTCGTGTAAGCTCCAGAGTAAAAGAGAGGCTATCAAGCCAGGAGTCCGGCGTCCAGAGTCAGGTGTCACGCCAGTCATGGAACACACCCCCACATACCTCCCACCCCTACACCACAAGCTGGTGAATGTGTTCCATGGCCGGCCGGGCAACGGTGATCCATGCCTGTGGGCCCTTGTGGAGGAAGGAATAGCGCAGGTCACCCGGGGACAGCGTAACGACCTTACCCCCGCTCTGACGACATATTTACAGATAATATACTTTATGAAGGGCCTACAAACGTTTACCTTTCATGGGGCACCACAATTGCTAGCAGCGCCCCAGACTGTACTCCTAAGGAGACAGACAATTTACCAGTTTTTAATTTTACTATTATAGTACTTGCCTGCTTTGTTCAGTCTCTGCTTTACCAGTGTATGTTTGTCTTTATTGTCCAGTCTAGTTCTTTAGATGGACAGTTGATCACTGTACGCCACACATCAGAACCATGAAGATTTTAAGATGAAACCACACACATGCACCAATTATGCTTGAATACTCAGATGTATGTTGAGGTAATAGTAAAAAACGTAACTGCAAACAACTGTTTATCACACTTACAATTTATGTTAGAGCTGATGGAGTAAAATAAGGATGGCTGGTACAAGAGTTCAATAAACAAGGCTTTTTTTAATAAGCAGTGATTGAAACAATGTGTTTGTATGTACAATAAAACATTTTTTAAAAGACAAAATATCAAAAACAATGGGCCATGATACAGGCGAAGATAAGCAGGTTTAAATACTTGAATTTTTTATTTACAGACTCGAAGTCCAAAAGTAGACAATACACGCGCGCACACACACAAGCCATAGAGATAAAAATCACAGATATTCAATGTCAGTTAGTGGTCAGCAATTACAATACATACAGTTGTTTGTGCCAATATTTCCAAAAGATAGAGGTGTACCTTATGTCACTCAGATTAGTCAGTCAGATATATTATGATTCATTCCTAGATCCCTTGAGCCTGCACATGAACTTATATATAAAATGTATTATTAACAGTACATCAACCAATGATTCCAAAATGTAGAGGATGATATAATAAATATGGCATTCTTTATGTATATTGAATAATATTATAATAAACAGTAAAAATGAATTTCCTCATGGATATCAATAAATTTAATCATATTTGTATCAGTATAAATTATAATGAATCACATAGAAAACGTTGAAAGAAGAGAAAAATTCAGGTGGATGTTGTCTTAAATATAGTTTTTTAAGGTTAATGTGAATCCTCAAGGAATAAGTTGTTGTTGGAATTTTAAAGATCTGTTATTGGTGGGTATAAATGAAAACACCTGAGTTCATGGGAAGAGTGTCCCAATATTTTTGTCTACACCTTTCCTATGACCTGATGACCAAAGATAATAACATACCTGTGTCTTTAATGGCGGCAAATCCTGACAGGTGGGCGTGTCCAAGAAAAATCGACTTTTGCCTTCCACCTGAGTGATCACGCATGCGCAGACACTCGGTTTTTCCTCTCTCTCTCTCTCTCTCTCTCTCTCTCCACCCCATCTTTCTACTCACCCGCTGCTTGGCTTCCTATCAGTCGGCGTGTGGATGCTAATAGGATCTCCCACTGCCTGCCTTACAGTAAATTCAGGCGTTATTTACCGGCTTTTCTGTACAGGACAGCCTGCACCGGTGGAATCAGTGTCTCTGGTGAGTTTAGAGGGAAATGACACACTCTGTTCCTTTGTGTCTTATCTCTTTTCTATACGGTTAAACTGTCACTTTGCTGCTTTAGTTGAACCGCTGAGTTGGTTCTGTTAGCTGACACTGTGTGCGTTTAACGCTACATTTTCCCACAAAAACCTGGAAGACGCACAGACCAAGCTTTTACACATTTCTCTGTGTGTTTTATGTACTGACATCACGTTGTTTTACTCCTTTGGTGTTTCAGTCACTCTAATTCCCATACTATTCACGGTACAGTGCTGACAATACTTAAGCTTTAACGCTGCATATTTAAAATTTCCCATTTGCTTGGCTTACTTTTCCGACTTCCGACTTTTACTCTTTTCTTATGTTTGTAGAATTTATCCTAAGAACAACAGAATGGAAGTAGTGTGTAATGCACTGAAACCAGCCTTTGTTTCTCTGAATGTGTTGTATGTACTGACTTGAAGTTGTTCTACTTATATGTCGTCTCAATCGCTAAAATTCCCATACTGAGGCTGTAACGTTTCATATTTTAAATTTTCCATGTGCTTTGCTAATTACTATTTTCTTTCTATTATTTTACGACTTCATGCTTTTTTGTTTTTTCTTTTGCCAGTTTTGCAGGTACAACACGCAGTTAGTCAGTAATAATGCTATTTTAATGTGCTTTTATGTGTTCCTCTAATACCTACATAACCAAGTCCCATAATAATATGCAGTTTGTCGTAATTATGTGCCGCTCTGTAGTAAAATGCTGAACCCTACAGCTAGTCTACATAGAAGCGTGGTGATCAGTGATGTCTTTACATGAGCAGCTGTTGGTATAAGTAGTATAATAAGTCTGTTTCTTCCTCTGATTTGTCTAAATCGCCTCTCCTTATGTATGTACGATTTATACTGAGCACAATCGGCTGGAAGGGGCCTGTACTGCCTCTTTAGCTTGCTGTTTGGAATTTTTGTGTTGCTGTATCGGTACTTTTCCACTGTTATGTGGTGTCATGAATGCACTTGCAGCAAATGTCCTCTATTATGGTAGCGAGTTCACCATCTCTGACCTGTGCTGTTATTTCTTTGCAAATTTAAACTATATTTGCCTTTAAGTCAGTTATATTGTTTCTGTATATTCTTCTCATTGCTACTTGTAAATCAGAGTACAGTTGTCATGTGTGTCATGTATATTTCTGTTTTTGTTTTGTTTTTTGTTTTTGTTTTTTTCATGAAAAGCCAGTAGTTTTACCCAGACACCTTTTGGTTTGGTGTAGACAGCTTGTTGAACTCCAAGTGGTTTTCAGACCAGATTTGCACTTTCATGATCTTTATTGTGTTATCAAAATGCAACATCAAACAAAGCACTTATACTTTTTTTTTTTTCCTGTTGAATGGATTATCAGAGGTTTACAGCAGTGCTCTCAACCTAATAATATTACGTGATCTGACTCACAGGATGTACAGTGGTGGAGTAAGTGGGAATATTTTTGTCAAATAGTGGCAGGATTGGCAGTCTTCTTTCTGCAGCCTGTGTGTTACTTTTTTGAAAGTTCTCCTTGCCATGTGAAAGAACAACCTTGTTTGAATAATATGCCACACTACTTCATCCATATGCTCCATTAGGCTGTAACAACTTTTCTTCCACCGCTATTTTGCAGAAGCACTGTTGCTGCATCTTACTCTTAAGATGAGATGTGACAATGAGTAATTTTGAGTGGAGGACAGGTCTTCCAATGTGTGCACTATAAGTTTATGTATAACACTGTAACAGGGCCAGATCAAGCAAAAGTAAACATCAGTGTCAAAAATTAAAGTTTCATCTATCATTTCTCAAATAGGCTATTTTTTTTAGCTTAAGAACTCTATTTTATGGAACTGTTTACAAAATTTCAGTATCACTTATATAAAAAAGATATAACTGATTATGTAAGGTTATACTTCTCACATATATGTGAATGCACTATTAACTTTAATAATAATATTTGTTCTTGCTTGTATAAGTGATATTTTAAGTCTGTGAATCTGTAGGATTTATTCAACAGTATAAGTACGTAGAATGGTTATGTACAGTCAAATTATTTGTCAAATATGCTCAGCTATTAGCTGTATATATCACTTCAGTTGTAATATGTATGTTAAATAAAAATTTATTAGCATGTTTGTAGTGTTTTAGTTCCAGTAAAGTCTTTTATTCTGATACTGAACAAAGTGAAAAACTGTCCCTGTGTCAGTTCCTACCTGTCCCCATGTCACAACATATTTGTTTTCATAAAAACTTATCATTTAGACACGTCTATCCAGTATTGATCATAATTGTAGTTTAACATCATAACTAAAGCCCTATGTTTCATTTAGTGTCAGTTTCTTATGAGAACAGCATGTTTTGTATATTTGTGTACAAAAATTTTATTTCTATAAATTGTAACGTGTCATGTGAAAGTACTTACTGAGACCTATTCATACATATATTAAACATGGAGATCATTTATTTAGTTTTCAACAGAGAGCTTATTGAGCATGAAATGTGTCCCTGTGTCACCACTTGATCTGGCCCAACACTGTTCTTTGCACCTTTTCTAAATTAGTAAATAATGAAAAAAAGTAATATGTGCAAAGAAGCTCCAGTAAATCCAAGTCGTATTGTCTTGCGGAAGAATCCAGTGTGGACTTTATTCTCAGCATGATGATAAATCTTATCACTCAAAACTCACAAGTTGGTGATGAGAATGTTTCAGTTTGACTAAATTGTGAGCTCTTTGCAGATGTCTAATCTATTAAATCTGATATGTCATCACCTTATCGTGACGGAGCATGATGTTTCCCAGCAGATGAACGGGTCTGTGTCCAGGCTGTGGAGCTCCATTGGTGAGCTGTGTGGACACCCTGACCTCCTGACCTGCCTGGGGATCCAGTGATCATACAGCAGGCAGGGTGACATTTAGATAAAGGACACTGTTTGGGACTGTCTCTCTTTCTTTCTGTTGCCATGGTAACTTGAGAGGGAACGATGCTCAGCCAGCCGTTTGCTTTGCTCTGACCCCCTGACTGTAAAACACAGCAGTAAACTTTATCTCCACTGCAGTTACTCAGTGGACCTGTTGAAGAGGTTAAATCACTGTTTTGTTTAGATTTTTTTTGTGTTTTGTTTTTTCAAAACATGGCCAACAGTGTTTTTCATGCTAATTTAAAAAGTAGTGTTCCAGCCTCATCAGTGTGGGGGGTCCTCACCCCCCTCCTCCAACTCCCCACCCCCAACACCTCGATCTCCCCCACAACACATACTAACCCACACATGTTTACTGTTGTTTGTGTGGTAAATAAGAATGGTTTAGTAGTGGTTTCTGTGGTGACAGATTTGTGTGTGTCCAGCAGCTGTGGTTCAGGACAGATTCTGGTCCATGCAACAGTTTTTTTTTCTGGAATTTTAAAAATTTGCCGTAGCACCAACACAGTGCCTTTGTTTATTTTGTTTCTGAATGTTTTTGTAGTTTTATCTATTACTAGCTTATGAAATTTAAGCAACCGATCATCTTTTTGTTAAGTATTTATATTTTTTGATTTTACAAATGGTCTGAATATAACAATAAACAAACTAAAACAAAAAGGGCAATAGCATTATGTACATTTTCTTATTTTGACTTGCAGCAAATATTAATTAGGTAATTCTAAGATAGTGACTCAAACATGATACTGGACTAAAATGGATGATTTTCTGACTTTTGAATGGTTGGATTGGTTATGCATGAGTGCATATTGTCTCTGTGGTCTAGATTATATTTCTGTCTCATGCCACAATTGATTCTTCTACCAACAGTTATTGGTCTACAGTGCACTGCAGAAGGTCACTGTAAGTAAGTGTAAACACATAGACTGTAAATAGATAGTGGACAAATCCTCCAGACAATACTCAGTAATCATTCACGGGGGCCATGGCCCTAAAAATACTTAAATTTTAGCATTAATTGAATTTAGCAATTGTAATGGGTGAGCTAGATGAAAATTCACACCCCATTCATGTCATGAAGGGGGAGATTAACTATTGGGACCTGGGACTATGATCATTTTTTTTAATTTTGTATGAGGCTGTAAATATGTTTATTTCTGCTGTAAAGTTGGGAGTATAGAATTAGTTGACTTTAAAGCTGTTTGGACTGTTTTTGAAACTTAATGCATTTATGGTTTATATAAGTTCTACCAAATAAGTTTTAAAGATTACGGTCAGATCAATGCCCTTGTTTATTAAAGTGAGTGAATCATTTTTAGATTGCTGCATGAAGGCTTTTTTAGGGCATCTGGACTAGTAAGTATTCTTAGTCAGTTTCTTAGTTGTGTGTTATTTTTCCTCTAGGCTGAGCTCATAGATTCAGTCTGACAGTGTGGTGGGCTACACAGAGCTGACCCATTGCTGTAATCCCCAAACTGAGGCGTTAAGAGATCTGTCATTGCTAGAGAAAGTGTGGGAGCTAATCTGTCAGACTGCTGAGCAACAACCAGCCAGCCTGTGGACCTGAAGAAATCACAGGAGAGAGGAGAACCTAATTTTAAGCCTGCTGTGACTCATAAAGTAGCTGTGGATCTCAGTGCTGTTGTGATGCTTTTGCTGACATGTTGCTAATCAGACTTTACAGCACTAGCATGGTGTAAATTAGTTTAATTGGTCACAGTTTATTATTACCCTGCCCCTTGAAGGGGAGGCAAGGGGTATTGTTTTTGGTTCAGTTTGTTTGTTTGTTAACACTCTAGCAGCAAAACTATTGGTTGAATTCATACCAAATTTGGTTTATAGATTGTTGTACAAGCTACAATGCAAATGGCTGAGCCAGTGACTTTTTTTTTTTTTTTTTTGGCATCACAAACTGCTTTTCTGATGTGCTGGAGTAGATGAAATGGGTTTGAACTCTTGAGTCGAACTGTGTTAGTTTTGTACTCGCTAACAGCTCTGGTCTGTTTTGTCTTAAGTTCATGAAGACTGCTGTGCACGGACATAAATTATTACTTCATTTACCTTCCACTGAACTGGACAGAACAGACATAGGACTGATTAACAAAATATGAAGTATGAAGATGTGGAAAACCCTCACAAAAACCTTATTGTATATCATGTAAATACATAAAGATTTTTAGTAGATGCAGTGGAAGCTAATTAGCTAAGATGCTAACATTCATTAGCAAGAAACTTCCTTATTTTCTTGGATGTCCCTCAGTCTATACAACATCCATTGTAGTTGTACCACTTCACATGTGAGGATACAGTATAGAGGATGAGGATGATGATAAGTAAAGTTACAAGTATCAAACGAATGTAATTAATATGAATGTTAGCTTATTAGCTAATTAGCCCCCACTGCATCTTCATGTATTTAATTGATATAGCTAGAATAAGGCTTTTATGAGGTGGTTCCAGATCTTCATGCTTCATATTTAGTTTATCAGTCCTTTATCTGTTCTGTCCAGTTCAGTGGAAGGTAAATGAAGTAGTAATTTACATCCATGCACAGTACTCTTCATGAAGTACAGACAAAACATAATTAAAAAAAGATGAAGCTGTAAACAACTACAGAACTAACTCTGTTTAACTCCTTATTCATCTGCTCCGGCACATCAGAAAAGTAGTTTGTGACGCTAAAAAAAAGTCACCGGCTCAGCCATTTGCACTGTAGGTTGCATGTCTTGGATTTGTTTGGATGTGGAACCAAGAAAAGATGTGACAGTTACATTATGACTTACCATACCCATTAAGCACATGGTGTTATAGGTGTGGATAGAGAGTCATCATGATGGCTGAAGATAGTGAGTTGAGCGAGGCAAACAAGACCCCATTCTGCAACACCTTCTTGGCTCAACAAATTAGAAAAAAGGTTACCAGTTTAAGTTGAGACATTAGAGTTGGAGTTAAATGATTATGTTTAAATGTATTTTAAATTTTGAATGCTTTAAGTTGTTTTCAGGTTTTTATTTATTTGAATTGAATTTTGTTTACAGTAGTAGAAAATATTTTAAGGAGGCAAGGAGATTTATGGCCAGCACTGCAAGTGTAGCTGCATTTAAAAAAAAAACCAAATAAAATAAAATAAGTAAATGTTGGAATGGAAACAATGCATTTCTTTTTTTAATTGTCTGCATCAGTCTATGTTGGCAGCAAGCAGAGTGAAGAAAAACTTAAAATATTTAAATATCACAAGTCATATCGTTACTGCAATATTCAGTAATGTTATTACCTATTGCATGTTTTCCTAATATAGTGCAGCCCTAATGACTGAGGCATATGATAAACATTTTATTGACTGGTTTACTTACACAGTAAATGTTTCCAATGATGGTCAAATCCACAGAAATTCCTCAGTTGAACATATTTTAAATTTTGATGCCAAGATTTTAATATTTAAAGAGGAACTATGCAAGATTTTACTGTTGTGGCTCTTCTTCACTGTTTCTGTAGTATTTTTCTCTATGGAGCAGGGATATCATGAGAACCAATACTCATGAAACTATTTGAGACTATGATGAAGAAAAAATCCGTCATTACTAATTTTTTTTAAGAAATGGAAACACCAATGCCTGCGTAAGAATCAATACCATCGGTAGGCTACTACTCTTCTGGAACTGATAGGGGTAGTATGTGCTGAAAGTACACATGCAACAGGTACAGTAACTTGTGAAAGAATGGCAACAACTTTAGCAAATGCTCCGCCTCGTCTAATGGAAAAAAAGGGGCCAAAAGTCATGTGTGGAAGTATTTTGCATTTCAGGTAGATGACCACAACGTAGTTATTGATACGCATAAACTACTGTGTAAACACTGCCACCATGGAATTCAAATGAAGGGGGGGATACCACAAACCTGGCAAAGCATCTTTGAGACAGGCACCCAGATCTCTAAAGAATTCAAGGTGAGTTCTGTTATTCAGCATTAAACATTTGACGTGTGATATCAGGACTTGACACTGGCACTGATTTGATGGCCTGACGCAGTTTTTACAGCCTGGCCTGCCGATACAAAATGTTGACAGCAAGAAACTATACCAGCAGTCACTTACAGGGGGACCGCAGTCTGGGTCCAGACTCAGAAGCCCGGACCTACAGCCGGTGGTGGAGTGCTTCTATTTTAACTGGCGCATCTTATGGTAGAGTAGATTAGGAAACACAAATGAATTGCATGCATGTAGAACCATCCCACATGAGACCACTCAGCCAATCACGTCTGTGCATTCAAAGCCGTAAACAGTGTGAATGACAGTGGAGACAGATGAGAACGTTAGAGGCAATAGCAATATTCATTTATATGCAAATACTTAAATTAAGTCTTTCTTTTTTAAGTTTATGGGGTTTTATGATTTTTTTTTTACCGTGGTATCAACTTTGGTATCAAGAATTGTGTCATTTAGTGGTTTCGACTACTGAATTTTTGGTATTGTGACATCCCTACTATGGAGCTCCTCCTCACAATTTCAAAGTATGTATTCACTGTCATAAAACCCACACCTAACCCTTCCCCTCCGACCATGTGCATTTGTTTTTAATGAAGCCGGTGTCCCCTCTACATTACAGACTAGTCTGATGCAAATGAGACTACTGAATGCTCTGCCGTGGAACGACCAGTTTTGGGGGCATTTTACCAAACTTTGAAACTTTGAGATACAAGAAAGTTGTTAATGTTAATGCAAGGCACTCTAACATCAAGGCCAGTTGTTATGCCGGTCGCTATTCAGACAAAACATATTAGACATGGGTCATATAATGAACTACATACATCTAACAAAAGCTACAATCAAATGACAAATTTCTGTGCCTAGTAGTACAAACACTCCTGAGGCAAAGGGCAATCTAGTAAACTAAACAAACATACACCTACATGACACAAACAACCTTGATTACTAGTACTCACTAGTAGTAGCATACTCATGCTAACATCTTTGCTAGCTAGCAAGCATCCGGGCATCGTTCATGAAATGAGTTCATAAACGAGTAAACACTGTTACAACCAATAGCATCAGGCGCAGAAATACACTGAAATACATAGAGTATAGACCGTTTATCTCAGCGATACTTGTGCAACAATGCCAAGTCTACATTTGTTTTGCATGTTTTTTTTTCTTTCAGCTCTTGCCATTCTGCAAAAGCTCGACCAAGGCAGACTTGTCTTGTTCCTTGTTTGGTCACTCATTCTTGTCTTCTTTCTAGCATCTTCTGACAACGGCCACCTCTTACTTTTCTCTGTGAAATGAATGCATGGCTGCCTTGTGTTTACAGCTAGCTGGCGGTACGTGGCTGGGGGTGTGCTGGTGTTGTAGTGCCGTAAAATGTGCTGTTTCTCACAAGAGACAAGATCTAGGCCACCGGGACGGTGGCAGAGAACTGGTAAGTGGTGTATTTGACCCTAGAGACAGAAGGCAGAGAGCCTCCATTCTCCCAGTAACAAGCCATTCGACCATCACAATTGCTTCAAATCTGTGTAATTAAGGTAAAAATCTTGCATAGTTCCCCTTTAAATATGCATAGCTCCAAATCTAATCTGTTTTCACTAATACTAATGGGTGCTGACCATTGAGATAATCTGATTTTAAAAAATATGTTTTCTGATTTGTTGAATGTACCATTTTAATGACAGTTGAACATTTTACATTAAAATAGAAGAGGCCTATTTGTCTCTGCTAAGTTACTGGAAAACCTGAAGTAAAATGACAGCTGCTAAGCTTCTGCATTTTGAAAAAAAACAAAACAAAACCTTAATGTGACTGACAGGGCAGTCAGCAATGATGATAGGCTGCTTTTAGGTGTTTTGACCCTTTTGCAAAAGATAATAAGTTGAGTTACTTGCATGGCTTACCATGGTATTTAACCTCTGGTATGACCACTAATGTATTTTGGATTTTTATTAATTTAAATGGTTGCCAGTTTCCTGGATGTGTCAAAGCTGGAAGTGATTCCACTGATAGTTATGTTATGTTGCAGTCAAGACCAGATGCATACTAAAAAATTAACAAGTGGTGCCAGGCATTACAAACCCCGCCCCCTGCATGTATTGTAGCTTATTTTGCCATGGATCCAGCTGATGTCATCATGTCTGTTTGTGTGGTGATGTCAGCATAACTTGTCCCTTTGTATATGTGGCAAGTTTGAAGTAAATTAAAACAAAATTGATGTTTGTATAGATGTGAAATTCTGCCCATTATAAGTGTAACATGAGGGTTTGTTGGTGGTTTATGGTTCCCTCTTTATAAAATGAGACTGCAGGATGGAGACAGATTTCCTCCAGAACAGTGCTTTACTTGGCACACATGGCAGCTAGCGTAACAACACTTCCTGACACAAACACTCACATGACTGAACTAACCAATCAGGAGCTAGCAGTACTTAGATCAGTAAATGGGATTTAGAAAGGCAGATTCAACAGTTTATCTTAGCTGCTTATAGACAACAAATGAGAATAATTAAATGTGTAAATAACAATTCTGTAAACATAAATGTAAATAGCTAATTGGGTAAACACTGTCAATATATTTTTAACAAATACATGAATTAACTTATTCCCTGTAATTTATTTCACTGTTAAACTTTCCATTTCTTCAACATAAATTATTTTAATTTCTGAGCCTTACATAAGTAAACGGGGAAAAAAAGTTGAAAATTTTAAATTGTGACCTATTTTAACCGGTTGTAATCTATTCTGGGTCACTGGCAATCTATAAACCAAATTTGGTAGGAATTCACCCAATGGTTTTGCTGCTACAGACATTTTAAATTTTGCCCATTATAAGTAAATGGGGGAGAAAAAAAAAAGATTTAAAAAATTCATAAAAAGTTTTACCTCCTGTTCCCAAGATATAGTGAGATCTATTCTGGGTCACTGGCACTCTACAAACCAAATTTGGTATGAATTCAACCAAAAGTTTTGCTGCTAGAGTGTTAACAAACAAACCAACAAACTGAACCAAAAACCATACCCTTACCTTTCCTTCGGGGAGCAGGTTAATAATATAAGCATTACATGATAGCCAGTACCCAATTTACAATTGATCCTTCTTTGTTATTAACTCTTTCCTCACCATTGACGAGATATTCTGTCAATCCGTGTTTTCACTGTTATACTGTATTTGGAGCTGTTGTGGATCACGTGAATTACTTTGCTTAGTTCAAAAACAAATGAAGAAGCAACTTTTCTGGAAAAATGAAGGGTCGGTTGTAAAGTTTTCCTGAAAATTACTAATTTTCAAATGTTTATATCTCACGAACAAATGAAGATAGAATAAAATTGTTTTTTGTGTTTAAACATTGAAGTTCTGGTCTTTCTTTTGATGTATTTAGTGTTCACATACTCGTGGTTCAAATCCTGGCTCCGACTGTCCACATGTTTTAAGTGTCCTTGGGCAAGACACTGAACCCTAAATTGCTCCCAGTAGGGTCTGGCAGCGTCTTGCATGGCAGCAGCCGCCTACTGGTGTATGAGTGTGTGTGTGAATGGGTGAATGCGAGGAAATTGTAAAGCATTTTGGGCATCATGAAGATGCATGAAAATGCGTTATATAAGTTCAGTCCATTTACCATTTACCATACTCATAACATTTTCAGTGGGCCTTCAAAGATTGGTAGATATGACCAAAAAAGCTGGCGCTGGCTAGTAACTCACTGTAAAACACTCTGGCGGGGAAAGAGTTACAGCTTTTGTATTTAGGAAGTTCTGAATCATTCCAGCTTTGCCTTTTGACCTTTTTAGTTAATAGTACTTTTTTTTTTTTTAGTTTATATTGAATAGGATGCTTGTCAGATTTTATTATCAGGATAAAGTTTTTGTCTTACATCACCTCCACTTGATCTATAGTTGATTTCTCATTTAATAGAACTTGTCACACAGCATGAGTCACAGCGGGTGGCAAGAGTGTTAGTCATCATTAGTTTGTGCATGTTATAAAGTGTGTGGATGAGATTGTATTGTGTGTTGTATAAAAGGTTTGTATGCTGTGTTCTCTGTGTGTCGTGTGTGTGTGTGTGTGTGTGTGTGCGTGTGTGTGTGTGTGTGTGTGTGTGTGTGTGTGTGTGTGTGTGTGTGGAGAGGTCAAGTGAATTTGTAGTGTAAATATTTGGCAGTGTATTATTTGTCAAACAGGTTTGCAGTGACATTTGTGTCCCTGCAGACCTCACTGACAGCATTTTAATGTCATATTCAAATAAAAAAAAATATTTTTTTTTTGGTGGTTGAACTATGACAAACACTTATCAGTCAGTGGAGTATTATAAGTAACTGAGTTACTCAGAATACACACGTGGACAAAATTGTTGGTACCCCTCTGTTAATGAAAGAAAAACACACAATAGTCACAAAAATAACTTGAATCTGACAAAAGTAATAATAAATAAAAATTCCATGAAAATTAAACAGTGGAAATCAGACATTGTTTTTGAATTGTGGTCCAACAGAATTATTTTAAAAAACAAACTCATGAAACAGGCCTGGACAAAAATGATAGTACCCTTAACTTAATATTTTGTTGCACAACCTT
>JAPQRP010000012.1:539423-558898 GCA_037367295.1 Apogon hyalosoma | reverse complement strand
TGAGTGTGTTTGTTTGTCTCTATATGTCAGCCCTGCGATGTACTGGCGACATGTCCAGGGTGTACCCCGCCTTCACCTTAAGTGGCTGGGATAGGCTCCAGCGACCCCCGTGACCCTAGTGAGGATAAAGCGGGTTCAGAAAATGTATGTATGTGTATATATATTTTACAGCTCTCCAGCCCAAACTGTAACCCAAGAACCACAGTACGTACCCTATTGTTTGTACGTTCCCTTTTGTTCCCCACTTTTAATGGTTATAGGCTATGTAATATACAGCCAACAGGTGTAGGTCTACTACCATACTCAGTACTCTGTCTCTGGGCACTGAGTTCCTTTTATTTTTCTCCCTGGTTGGTTAAAACAGAGGAGATCCTGTAGACAGACTTCTTTTCACATGTCCTGCTCTGTTTGAGCAGCCTGTTACTGCTCAAAAGTTAATCATGACTACAATTATTAAGTACAATTATCTGTCTAAGAAGCCTGGCACTCCTCTTTCTAGCTTGTGGGTTGTCTTCCAATATAGCTGTACAAACATAAATCCCGTGACCCCTGACATCATGTGGCAGTGGGCTATAGAGTAGCCTTTGTTATTGATGATGGTATATGTTCTTGTTTATAAAATGACGTGACGGCGGTATTGTCTTAATCAGCACCAAGTTTTACAAGCAGTGCATTTTAGTAGTTCTAGAAAATGTCACTGAACACATTCAGAAGCCACTTTTACTGCATACTGTTACTTTATCAAACATGGTAAGTAAAATCATTTATACATGTCCAATTAACTGATTATCTTGACATGTCCACAGCTCTGCAGAAAGCAACATTTGTTGGAGGTCTTGAAGGGAAAACAATCAGTGTAGCCCACAAGAAAATTTATATTCCCTTTTTTGCATCAGTGAAATGGCTAATGTTTTCCTTGAAGATAACTTGAAATTTTGCTGAGAGCAGGATGTAGTACAAGATGTGATGGAGGTGATTATCGTGTAATCCCCTAAGTAGGAAAAACCCTTGTGACATTTTTTGAAATGAAAATTGTAGACATTTCTTGCAGACACCATTTTTTCAACTCTGTCAAACCTTTATCTTTGTATTTGTAGGGGAAAATGAACTGCTATGTTATGAGATGTCTCAACGCTGAATTATCAGCAGTGGGTAAAGCTGTGTTTTGTCTTAAAAGTAGGCAGGCCATGGGAAGGTTGTTTGTATCGTCTAGAGTTGTATGCGTGGTATGACTCTTCCCATACCAGTTTAAACCATGAAATCCCTATGTGTTTTTGTGCTAAATATTTGTTTAACCTTACTCACTGGTTCATTCTGCTCATTCTCTTTCCACCCATTGAATATAAGACACCTACTGATGTTGTCATGATTGCACTTTGGAAGAAAGGAAAAATGTGTTTTTTGTTGTATTTGGAACCAACATTCCAGGTTATAAACCCGTATTTTAAGTCAAAATGCTCCAATGGAATAAATATTGGATCCATAAATGAAATAGTACTAGAAAAGATGGAATACGAGTAGTTTTTTTTATAATGGTAATAAGTAATATTAAATTATTAAAATTATGATTTAATAAAGTAAAATGGTAAAAACTAAATAATGTTGCCCAGTTTTTTATTCTGAAACAAAAATATGGAGTCAAATTTAATTATGTTTATTACTCATTTATTTAGAAAGGCAGTGAGTTGTAGCTGTAGTGATCTCTACAACTCAAAGAAAGGGATCAGCATTCATCACACCTCTTGACATCACACCCCCACCCCCGAGGCTGAGTTGTTAGTGCAATTTCACTGGGAGTTTGATGGAAGAAATCAGGCGACTAAAGTAAGATGGGAGATTAAGTTATGCAACATACTCACACTCACTCAGTCATGTTTAATTCATCAGCAGGAAGTGTACATCTTCTATGACATGGATCCACAATTCCACGCACTTGACTTTGTATCTTGTCTATGTATGTTAAATAATTTAAAGAAAATGCCTCACGTATGAACTTCCCGGTGATTGGCTGCAACTTCTATCCTGTCAAAATCAAGAAAACAAAACAAAAGAACATGTAAGTAGCTGTAAATTCTTTTTAGTTTTGTGTTTTATTTTTGGTAGAAGCATCAGTGCAGTATTTAAATATGCAGCTGTTAATGAGCCAACAGTTACAGAAAAAAAAAACAGAGCACGTGTATAAATAAGGTGTTTGAGATGACACAATGTGTGAAGAAAAGGTGTAAATGAAGTGATGAAGGAACTGCAGGCTCAATGGAGCTGATTGATCATGGAGGGAAAGCAAACACAAACCGGTTTCAAAGATGCAAAGGTCCTCAGCAGAATGAGAGTAAATGTTTAATTAACATTGCATAATGTATGGGATAAATCTTGCAGTAACATTTATTCAATCGCAAATGTTCATTTTACCAGCAGCATTACATTTGATAGAGGAGAATGGATATGAATAAAGGGGTCAGCTGTCAGTTTGCCAGCTGGGTTTTTTCCTAGACATTAACTTTATGTTTAAAGTCCAATGGTTTCATGAACAAATCTGATGGAGGGATTAACACTAGCAATGAATTTACCCTGCATATTGGTCCAGTTGATTCCAGATTAGTTTTTTGAGCAGGAAGAAAAAATGTGTGAGTGTAGTATGTCAACATGTACATGGGAAAGTGGAAGTGGAGCGGAAAACCCCTCACCTTTTTATGAAGACCCTGGTTTTGCATGAGCCAGAGTCATAGATCAGAATGTCTTATGATTCTACAGGACAGTCACAGAAGTCTGTCATATTATTTTTTTTTATTTTTATTTTTCTATTTTCCATGATGTTAAGTGTTTACCTTAACCATGGTGTTCCTGTCTGTTGATCCTTGATCTGTCTGTTTAGTTCTCACAAAGAACAAAGATGTTAAATATAGAAAATCCCTGGACACATTGAATTTACATGGTGAACTCCTTTAGGGAATACTGAAGTATCCCATCAGTATTCTGTACTGAAGAATGTTGAAGTATGAACAAACTTTACATTCTTTTCAAATGTCTGTCCTTCCAGCATCCTCTGATCTTAGCTCTACTACTACCGATGGGCATCAGTTCTCTCTGGGACCATCATCTCCTCTGCAAAGTTTCCACCTATTCTTGATAGTGCTGTCCAGTCATCTGCTGGGATGCATGTTATGGGCAGTGTCTCTTCTGGTGACAAGATGGAGCTCTTCCAGGAGACAGGCGTGGTTGTCGCCATTACAGCATCTCCTCCAACTCCTCCATCAACATTTTCTAGTACTGAGGTGATGAGCCCTCCTACACCTCCTCCTCCTCCCCCTCCGCCAGCTCCTCTGCTTCCTCCTCCTCCTCCTCTGCCGCCCCTGCTTCCAGGACAGGGACAACCTGTACAGGGCCTTAGGAAGAAGAAGAGAGTGAGGAGTTTTTTCTGGAAAACAATACCAGAGGAGCAGGTCAAAGGTCGTACTAACTTGTGGACTCAGGGTCAAGCACAGCAGCCGTATCAGATCGATGTCCAGACCATCGAGGAGCTGTTTGGTCAAAAAGACTGTCAATCAGATTCTGAGGCCACGTCCACCAGAGGAGGGAAGCCCAGGAGCTCCTTCAGAGAAACCAAAGAGGAGGTGTGTGTGTATTATTTCAGCATTGTCATGACAGGCAACAGTAAGCATGCCAAATGAACACAAACATGTCATTCTACCTTTTTTTTTTTTTTTTTTTGCAGCTTGATCCAAAATGAGAACTCGCATGGTTCTCATTTTGATGAATATCTCTGTACACACAACAATGTTAAAAAAAAAACAAACTACAAACACTCAAATGAACTATAGTTCTGTTTCTTAATTAATTTGAATGCAGGGGGTAAGGGGGAATATATCACAGCAGGGAAGACACAACACTGGTACTTTTGTGTATTGCAGTGTGTGTCCGTACACAAAAGTATCCATATATATGAGATGCCAAATAGAGATAAATGTCTATCAGTCTTTCTCAATCTTGTTTATGAAAATCCCTTAAATGACCTTTCCCTTGCTAATGTCAACTATAACATAAAAATGAGTGAGAAACAGAAGGAAAAAAATCTTCAAAAAGAAGATTTGAGGGTGTCTTATGTAATAATTTTGTTTTTGTTGTTTAGTCTTGGTATATTAATCTTGCTCCCTCCTAAAAAAAATCACCCAAAAGGTTTGAAAATGGTTATTTAGTGGAAAAACTCTTGTCTTCTGTTTGTCAGTTTCCCTATATCATACTGTCCTTGTCTGTGAAAGAGATGCAGGGTGGCGTGTGTGGCTGTTTGTTAAAGGTGTAGATGAGGTGAGGTGTGTGGGCCGTTTCCATCTCAGCTTTGTAACTTCAAACTGACACCTGCTCTCCCTCTACTAGGTCTCCATTCTGGATGGCAAGAGAGGGATGAACATTGGGATTTTCCTCAAACAGTTTAAGAGGTAAACACACTTACCCACCACCAAAATTTTGCATTGCAGTCCAGTGCTGAAACTCGTGAATTCAGAAAAACAAAAGACACTAGGATAAGTGGTATAGAGGCTCCAAAAAAATCCACCCCTGGGGTATTGCAAACTTGACTTGGTTTATTCTTGGCAGATGTTCTACTGTTCCACAAAATTTAAAATGGATGCAGTAATTTTTGTCAAATCCTGTTGGAAAATAGGAAACCATACACAAAATTTGCACACTAGTGTTTTGTTATAATTCCATATCACAAGCCTTAATAAATTACAATAGTAATAGAGTGCATGGTTGAATACATATGCCATATTTTTTTGTATCTAAACACAGTTAATGACTTATCTTATGTGTCAGTAAAATTTAGGTTAGTGCTTAGTGATCTAGCCAGAACCTCATACGAAGATCTTTTGTACTAGAATCACAATCGGAATCATAATTTGTATACATCAAGTACGTGAGTGGCAGTGGCAGCATAATTTGTCCCACCAGTTTTGTAGTGTAACTCTAACACATCTGTATAAATCAGACTGCATGTGAAAGTTCAGGAGGTCGATCTGCAGCTGTGGCATGTAATCTATAAGTTAATGTGAACTCATACCAAATACTTTACTTTAGACCGACACAAAAGTATCGCTACCAATAATGAGACACAATACTGCTACAAATCTATAGCTTAGTACAACATTCTCAGTAAAATACTGTCATTACACTGATAAATGGGGCATTTAAAACAACTGTTAGCTGAGTTCAAAAGTTCTGACGGTGCTGTTATTTATTTTTTTAATCATCTGCATGATCCCTCTGAAAGGTAGATCATCTGCCACACAAAGGACAACTTTTGTTGGAAATTACAAGTTTAAGTAGATTTTTTTAAGAATATATTTTGGTCCTTTTTGGAAAGATGAATCCCCGATACTGAAATCAGTATCTAGTCTGTGAAAATGTCCCCTAATTGTTGAAGGAATTGAAGATCAGTGTCTGGGTGCCTGATGGCGTGATGTGTCTCTTCGCCCTCATCCTGACGTGTTATGGGTAAACTGAGGTGGTGATGCAGGCGTGTGCAGGAGTACAGAGACACCCTTGACATGCAACATGTGTGTTTGATCAGAGAAATGTCACATACCTGTCTATTACATCAACACCTCCACATTTTCTTTTTTTAAAATCCCCTCAAATGGTGTAGCTATCTCCTTTTTTTCCCTCACAACATACAAGTCAAATGGAAATGTGTGTTTTCAATTAATGCAAAGATCATTTGTTTTATTAAGTTAAGATTCTAAATAAAACCTGGACTGCAACTGTGTTTTCATGAAAGACACTGATTAGATTAAACTCTAGCAATCTTGTACCAACTCTCGCTCATTACAAGAAGTTGTTCCTGTCTGGACACAGATTAACTCCTCAAACATCTAGAACAAATGGATATAAATCAGCTCTACTATCCCCAGGTGAAAATGAACTTAAACTCTTTTGTCCAAATAACCCAATGTAATTCTTTTTTGTATTTATTGCCACCTTACTATTGTTTATCTCATTCTGATGATTATGTGATCTCTAAGAGATCTTTGAGCAATTTCACACTTATATAAGATAAAGAAGAGAAATCTGTCATATTTCAAATGCCAGACACCAATGATTCTTAGTATTTTGTCTTAAATAATGATCAGTAATATGTGAAGGCCATTGTTGACCTTAAATGCAGAGGTGTGACTAGTGAAATGTAGTGTTCTGGATGTGTTTGTGTTCCGTTGACTGAGTGCTTACCAAACACACTGAGACATACAGGCATGGGGGAGACATAATCAAAACACATTCACTCAATCACAGCATGCATTACTGAACTTCTACACCATTTCTGACCACTTTGTACCGAGACAATGATGTTGTGTACACAGAATAGATTAATATTGTTGGAAATGCAACAAATATTAGGGCTATAGTTCTTCCTGATATATTTTATTTTTATCCTATCACTAACACCTCCTCTTGAGACTGGACTGTATTAATTTTCCATTTTATTTATTTATTTATTTATTTATTTTAATGTGCCAGTACTTAGAAAACTAGTCTTCACAGGCTTTGCTGTCTGTACAAATGCAACCTCATTTATCATAAGCTTAGTTCAAATAAAGGAAAACTCTTTCCAAAAACACTGGACCTTGAAAAACATGATAGAAACTGTACTGTCATTTTACTGCAAAATTAATTAAGATGATGAGTATGGTATTGTACCCTCCAAGGATTTAATGCTTTGTTAACTGAATACAGTAAGAAATACATTCTTGTACATGTATGGAATCTACAGAAAATAAAGGGGGAAAAATGATCCTTACTTTGTTTTTGTGCATGTAATGACCCCAACATGCAAACACATAATCCAGCTGCTATTATTAATTAATGATTTTAAAGAGAAAATTAATCTGCAGATGTTTCGGTGAACCATTTAAAATTCCTAGAATGTATATGTAAATTAAAGTTCTGACGGTATTAGGAAGTTTAATAAATTCCTGAGAGACCATATTTGCAAAGTATATCATTTACATGAGTAGTCAAAAGGCAAAATGGTTAAATGGTAATTGTAACAATAATTTAATGTTACTTCTCTTCTCTCCCTTCAGGTCAAATCAAATGATAGTGGATGATATTTGCCATGGCAACAGTGAGCCCTATGGGGCGGAGCCTCTGAGAGAACTACTGAAGCTGCTGCCAGAGACAGAGGAGGTAACACATACAAATATACTCAAAGACACATAGTGGCATAATCATCATCTTGCTAACTTTTATTTCTTCTAAAGGTGAAGAAGTTGAAGGAGTACAGTGGCGACGTCTCTAAGCTGTCATTGGCTGATTCCTTTGTGTATTTACTAATTCAGTTGCCCAGGTGAGACTCCTTGTAACATTCGCCTTTGACTTTTGACCTTTACTTTTACACTTGTTACTGTCTCCAGAGGCTGCTGAAGAACTCTGTCCAGCTGCACAATGTGAGGGTCTCCCTCAGACTTTGGACTTGTTCAAAACCTAGTGTTCTTTTTCATGACAAAGAAACATTTTTCTTGCAGCAACAAGGCTCAGTGATCTGTTTTGTAATGGGTTTTCACAAATAACTTAGATTACAGATACACAAGCAACACCATTTGTACAATGAATTCTTGGCTGGAGTTCATCTTTGGCCAGGATTTCTTGAAAATAACTTATTAAAATAGATTTAGACTTAATGAGACTTCAGGTATCATCTTTCAGTGTCATTATTTCCCATTTATACACACCTTCATAATAAACTTAAGCCAGCCCTTCAGCTTTAGAAATTATCACATAATATGCTCTTAAGAATCAATGAGTATTTGAGCATACTGTGTAGAAATATGATTGTAATCAATTTTCTGTCTTCTGTCTAGTTATTTTGTTCGTATTGAGTGCATGCTGTTGAAGGAGGAGTTTCCTGCAGAATGTGAGACCATGAAAGGAGACATTAAAACCCTTCGTTCTGCCACCAAAGGTAAACATCAGTGGAGAAAAAACCTTCCACAAGTAGAAAAGAAGGTGGTTTAATTAATTTGTCTCCATCTCTGGTACTAATTTCTCCTGCAGAGTGAGACATCAACATACACACACACTCACACACAGCCCTCACAATGCAGACTGACACCCTATTTTTAGCAGTGTGTGAGGTAACTGCATGAATGTTAACTAACCTTACATATACACACACTGCTCCAAACAGGGATTTTTTTAGGATTATAAGAAACCAGTCAGACAGACTGGCTGCTTGTAATCCAGACTGTACATGAAGATGCTATGTGCGTATCAGTTTTTTGAGTCTTTTTATAGATGGTGAGGTGATGTTTACGGTTGTTTGTTACTCTTTGGCAGAGTTGATGTGGTGTGAGGAGCTACATGCTGTTCTCCATCTGGTGCTGCAGGCTGGAAACATCCTCAATGCTGTGAGTGAGACCAGAACCATTAAGACTGAAGACATTATGAGACATCTGACTTGTGTACCTTCTAATGGTCCCATGCAGTTTTATGTTTTTTAACCAACAAAATGTGGATTTTACATTTATATTGATCCAAATGCTCACAGTAAAAATGTTTGAAGTCAACATGAAATCAGACTAGACATTTAAGTTTATTTATATCATGTGGTAAATGTAACCTATAGCCCAGTATCTTGCCCATTTATAACAAAACAGTTGTTTTGTGGGTATTTTTAATAACATTTTAGTTTGTCATTTCCAGGAAAACAAAATTCTTGATATTTTTTTTGTCTTAACGTGCTCTCTGACATATTCATATGGGAGAGGTCATGGTTTTTAAATATTATAATAAGTTGTTATAAACAGATAATTCAACCATCATCCAGGATCAATATATTCAGTGACCCATGGGGAACCACGGGTCATATTAATACCGATATTTAGGGAATTAAGTCAGTAAATGCGTCATTCCTGCTTTTAACTTCATTTCCCGTTATGCAGCCTGGTACTGTACTTCCTGTCAACCGTCATGGGCATAGCAATGTGATTGTAAGGCTATTGTATTTCAAAATTACTAATATGTCCCAAAATATTGGTCCCATCAACTTGCCGAGATATTTAATGTGGAGATGGAACTATTTCTCAACCGTAGGTACCAAATTGGCCAGTTAAAAATGGCTCAATTTCTCAGAACTGTGCAGATACACACAGACGCTCTGAGACCTTCCAGTATAGAGGGTATGCATTTACGTCACAACCCCCCGGGCCATGCCCCTCTAAGTCAGACTGAGTGGTAAAAACCAACCTCTCAACATGACAGAGTGTAGCAGTAAATACAGCAAGACTGCGAAAAATGTGGAATATGAAATGAAATTAAGGACAACTGGACTCAACATTGATCAGTATGAGCTACCAAAGAACAAGTGGTCCACAAACATTGACATGTGGGCCGAAATCGTGTATCCTGACATCTAGGATGTAGGGGATCATGGCTCTTTTTACCTGAAACAAATATTCATGCCTGTAAAACGATAGCTCTGTCTGCTTTTCAAACTCTTCCCATTTTTATTAAATACTGTTCTTAAGTTTAGGCGGTATTGAAGCCAACCCTGCCACTCATCTCCCTCTTTCTGCCACTCAGTGGGCATACCCTCTATTATCATATAGATATTTTAGCTTTTTTTTTTTTTTTCCCCCCCATTTACTTTTTGTTTCTGAGAAAACATTACACAAATACAAACAGTAACAGAACAAACAGTAGGGGGAGAATCCAACATTCAGTCCACACACACATCAATATACCCATATTAATTTTCTCCTTTGCTATAAAGTTTGAGGATATGCCCCCTCCCAATAGGGGCGCATTGTTATTATACAAAATCAGGCCTTACAGTTGAAACATAGGTGAGAGATTTAAACCAATTTTCAGTAAAGATATCAATTTTACATCTGTTTAAATGTGATTCTCTCCATAATGTATATACTGTAAATATCAATCCAGACATTTATAGTAAGGTATGTCTCTTTTCAGCCATTTTTTGGTCATAGCCTTCTTGCTTGCTACTAACAGTAGTTGTCAGGATCTGAGACAGACAGAACCCAAGTGCATGTGGTAATCAATAAACAGATACTCAAAAAAAGTGAGTAAAAGAATAACAATTTATTAATCCATAAAATAAACATGAAAAGGAATACAAAAACCAAAATGAGAACCAAGGGCATCACCGAACCGGGAGAGAAGACACAAGGAAGGAACCGAGGGCACAGAATCTGAAATAAAACACACAGAGATTAAACTCCTACATGGTACTAGTTAACAAGCAAATGAACAAAAAGTGCATGGCGTTAAAAACACACTCACAGAAATGTATCAAATGACAAAACTCAGGCACCAGGAAAGTATCACACAAGAGATCTACAAAATTTGACAAACTGTAATCCAAGAAAAGCCAAGTTACCAGCATGGAGGCAAAGACATTCTGGCACACAACTCTGGAACTGCAGCGCTTAAGTGCGGGTGGTGAGTGCTTGATTGGAGATGAGTTCTAGGTGTGTGCCATTAAAGGTCAGCCTCTAGGAGATACAGGGGAGGAAACAGGAAACAACACAAAACCAAACCAAAAATAAAAGCAGATCATGACAGTAGTCTCAATAAATATTTATCTCTCTTTGCACACTTGAGTTCTTCTAAATCTTTGAGGTACATGGTTTTAAAGTCAAAATGGATTTTAAATTTAAAAAACTGCCTCCGGGAGGCCATGGACACATCTTCAAAATGCAGCCACAGAGGGACAATCCCAAAAGATGTGAAAGTGGTTTGCCATAGTACTTCCACAGGACCTCCAACAGGCAGTCTGATCAGAGTACGTAGTCTTCTGTGCTGGGGTACAAAAGAATCAAATCAAGTTCTTCTAGCTGAATTCCCTCCAGGAAAGGGAGCTTGTTGTCAACCATTGCTGTCTGCAGATTCTGTCCCATTCTTCCACCGTTAATGTGAGATTATCCTCTGCTTCCTCTGATTCCCCTGCTTAATGTCCAGAGTATGGTCTCCCTTTTTATTTTGGAGAGCTCGGTATAGTCTAGAAATTATTTTTTGGTAGGTGCCATCATTGTAGGCTTTTTTGAAAATATCCAAAATTTCGCCTCCAATTGTCATGTCATCCTTAATTTTTTTCCTGATAAAGTCTCTGATTAGTAAATACCTATAATGATCCTGATTTTGTAGATTATAGTTGTCCTTAAGGTCCTGGAAGGTCAACATTGTACCTTTTTTAGGAGTGCAGAGTACATTGTAAGGCCATTTGCAGTCTGACCTTTGAACCCCATGTCATATTTGCAGGGTAAGAATTCCTGGGTCATACACAAACCACGTTAAAATTTCAGCCCTCTCTTCTAATTGGTATTTTTTAATTAGTCCCTTCCATGTCTTTAATGAGCTAGTTATATATGGGTTATCAGAGTCCGTCAGATGACTACTTAATGAAGGGTCAACGTATTAACATGTAAGTTGGTAGTCCCTTCCCCATTGAGCTTTCTGTTTCTTTCCATCTAGATCTGTAATTGGGCTTACACCAGCCAATCAATGGTCTCAATTGAGCAGCTCTTTAATAATCCACTAAACATGGAAGGGCCAATCCCCTTCTCTCTTTAGCATTTTAGCTTGTTTTTACTGATGCCTTGTATCTTTCAAACATCACTGGTAAAATTTTGTCTTGTTTAGCTCTCTCACTATCACACAAGCTGCAAAAGTCATTGTCCTATACCCTGATGCTCCTGTATATTCCCCTCCTGCTCTACTGTACTGTGTGCTGTACAGTACACAGTAAAACTGACTTATGTGCTATGTAGTCAGGCAGCTGAACAATTATCAAGCAGTGATTTACTTGTGGCATACTCCTGATTGCAGACTGTTTATTATATAACAGCTATGTCAGATGATTAAAATAGAGGATAGAAATTAGCCTCCAATACTCAAATAATCATGACTATTGGTTAGTATTTTTGCTTGAAATGACCCTGAAATACACTACATTTTTCATGTCCACTGCAGAGGTCTAATCACTCCACAGGTATAGTTAACCAATCACAGCAGACTGGTCATTTCAGATGAGGATGACCTTCATACATTCCTGGGACTATTTAGATGAGAAGTAATTTAGCGCGCACACACATTAAGATATGGCATTTACTTAGTTCTCCAAACTCACACCATTAAAACCTCATTCATACACATGGTATGAAGGCACAGAACTGTATCGATGAATGGGAAAAAAAATGCCCTTATAAGGAAGTGTGGTCCCTGTGACCCTCCCTACATCTTCACAACTTCAAAACACTGGCAAGGTTAATTGTGAGACTTTCAAGATGGGAACATTATCTTTTGCAGTGCTTTTCGTGGCAATGGTCTAAATGAACTTACACACAACATATACATTTTTATAATGTTTTTTAATATATCCACATTTTAGATCACATTTGCCGTAAGTGGGGTTTTACATTCTCTGAGTCCTTTTGCTTACTGATAGGTCAATACAAAGAGAAGTAACTAACTACAGTAGTTATTACACACTGTTAGTATACAGTTAGTTATCTTAGTTGTCTTTAGCTTTATTACTCAGTGTCAGTTTTCTTAGTCTCCTCTGTTGTTGTTGTTGTTGCTGTAAGTGACATAAAATCACAAGCCTGTGGCAGTTTGGGCATACACTGTTTAATTGTGGTGATCTGTGTGTTTTGTCGTCTTTTCTGTGCTGTAGGGAGGCTATGCAGGAAACGCTGTGGGCTTCAAGCTGTCGTCCCTCCTGTCTCTGGCTGACACCAAAGCCAACAAACCAGGCATGAACCTGCTGCACTTTGTCGCTTTGGTCAGTAGTAGTTTAACAGTATTCATCTGAAGAATGTAGCAAAATGGTAAAGATTTTTAAGAAGAGAAACATGATTGTCTTTTTTTTTCTTTAGGAAGCTCAGAAAAAAGATGAGAAGCTGTTGGAGTTTCCTCTCAAATTGAGTCACATCCAAACTGCAGCTAGGTCCGACATCATCTTACAGTCACATTAAAGCCTGTAATTGTGCAAATGCAGACTGTTTTGCATCATTCCTGTTCAGTCTGTAGTTTCAATGATCCTTTATCCCTCTCTTCAAACATCTACTGTCACTAAAATCTGTTGTACAACAGCGCCCTCTGTTTGTTTTCTGCTTTAAAAAAAATCTCTTGCCGATGTTGCTCATTATAAGCTATTGATAAGTTAATCAGAATGTTTATTGTGAAAGAATCTAATGACAAGTTAAACCAAAAATACACAGAGAAGACAAATTATTGCTTGATGTGAATCTGAATATTTCAATTTTGAAGAAGAAAATGATCAGCCTTTGAGTGGCTGTTTAAGTTTGCTGGCATCTAGAAATGGTTGAGGGTATTGCTAATCACAACATTTGTCCCCAGTGTGTACTTGTGTTGAACTCTATCCTTTGTTTGTTCTTATTGCAGAATCTCCTTGGAAACACTGGATGCTGAAATGCACCGGCTAACATCTCGCACACGTTCAGTAGAGGACAGCATTCAGAAAGACACAGAGCTTCTACAGCAACTTGATGAATTCTTTCAGGTAGAAAAAACAGACATACTGCCTTGGCTAAACTTTAGAACAGAAAAATGGCTTTGTTAGAAAACAATCCATATACACTTGCCTACAATGAATCTGTACGTTTTTTTGTTTTTTTTCCTCCAGAGTGCCACCTTGTCTCTGTGTTCGCTTCGAGGCAGCCGGCAGCAATTAAAGAAAGAAGCAGATGAACTGCTGGACTTTTTCTGTGAAGACAAACAGACATTCAAACTGGATGACTGCTTCAGCATCTTCAACACTTTCTGCAACAAGTTCACTGATGCTGTAAAGGTATATAAACAGATATCATGCATTAATCCGTGAATACTAAACATATCTGCAGAACAACCATATACCGATAATTAGTGTCAGCATTGCCAGTTTAGACGAGACAATGATAACAGTGCTTGAAAAGTTTTGAAAAGGATCCGGCTGAAGAAGGTGTAGAAGAAAAAAAAAAGATAAAAGAATCTGACAAATAACTACAACAATCAGCATCTTTATGTTTTTGGTTTACTGGTTAATCATATTATCATCATCACTTAAGTGTTTCTTGGTAAAGATAGGCAGGTGTTCAAAGAGACAAGTGATATTAGTATTACAGATATTTCCGAGAAGAAATTGCATAAAGATGCCTCTTTTCTGTCTTGTTTTTCTTGTTAAAGGTCAATGCGGAGAGAGAAATGAAGGAGGCAGCTCGTCGCCGTCGGTTACAGGACCTGGAGGAGCAGAAAAGACACTCATGGGCAGGAGGCGAGGAGGTGAGGCAACCCAAACTGAATATAGAAACACTTTATCAGAACATTATATATCATGAATTGTGTTGGAACAACACAAATCTTTGTGATGCTGGTCAATAAAGATGTTTGACATTGCTTTGTCACTACATCTTTGAATGCAGAAAAAATGCATTGCTCTTGAATTAAGAAAGATTATTGCTTAAAATAAGGAGAAAACATTGGTTGCATATGTGGCAAAGCATTGGTTGCTCATGTTGCACATTATTAAAGCTCATTTCTTTTCTTCTCATTTTCTGACCTAGAAAAGGGAAGATATATGTTCTAAAAACAAGGCTGACATTCTTGCACTGCCAAGAATTTTTTTCTATCAGCACTTAAAACTAGAAAAAAAAACAGATTAATATCCCCAAAATAGTAAATTTCCCTTTCTTGAAAATCACTTTTTGTAATGCTGAAAGTACGCTAGTAATAGAAGAGGTACTACAAACCTTTATTTCAGTAGTAAGCAGTCTTGCATAGCCAGACATCTACCTGCCCTGTGTTAGCACTCTGCCAGTACTGTTGAGAGGTCTGGAACCTGTTCTAGAACTAGGGTAAAGGTTATCTGGTTTGTTTGGCTAGTACTTGGTCAGCATTGACCACAGCATGCTGCGATAAGTGGATTTGCAAAATTGCGTTGAGAGAAAAGTTGAGTTGGTGGAACCTGTTTGGATGAGAAAGCACATTGCAGTTTTTAAATGACTACAAAACAAAATATGACATAAAAAGATGTGTGTCCTTGTCAAAATGTGCCATTTTCAGAATAAGATTCTCATAATGTTATAAGTTTAAGTCAACACTTAATGTGCGGTTCTGTTAAATGGCCTCTGCAAGTGTTTTCATAATAGTACAGTATCTTAATTTAATGTATTTGCAAAAAAAAGGGGTTCATCTCTGAGAAGCTTTAACCAGAGTTTTATTTTATTTTGCCAACTAATTGCAACTAAATGATTATTTGATAATAAGTAAACATAACATGAATTACGATAACATTTTCTTCTCAGTTGTGCAGATTTGCCTGTTTTTGTTGTCATTGTTGTTTTATCTTCCAGTGTTGTAGATGAGTCAGTGCAACATCTTAAGGTTTTGTGCGGTTGAAAAAAGTGAAAAGACACTCCACAGTGGGACCAGTGAATTGAGAAAGTAGCCTTACTTTCTACTTCTGAACAAATACCCATAAAATTAGATTACATCTTATTTTTGATGATTTATTTTCATATGTATACATGTAAAGATAAATGAAGTGTAAAATCCATTTCTAAATCTATTTTTACCCTGCACCCCGAAGAGGAGCCGAGGGGTATTGTTTTTGGTTTGGTTTATTTGTTGTTAACACTTTAGCAGCAAAACTACTGGTTCAATTTATACCAAATTGGGTTTATAGATTGCCAATGACCCAGAATAGATGTCATTACATTTTGGGAAAGGTAGGTCAAAGTTAAAATTTTTTGTGATTTTTAAAAATCTCCCCATTTACTTATAATGAGTAAAATACATGCGAGGAGCGGGGTTTGTTGTGCCTGACACCACTTGTTTTTTACATTTTAGGGGGAAAAAATGAACAGTTTTTCAGAGCCCAAGTTTTTTCCAATAAACCTAAATATATTGAATTTATTTGGATTTGGACAATCATTCCTAATATAATAACAGTATAGTTTTCTTATGCTGTTTATTTTGTCTGTCAATTAATTCTGTAAAATCAGAACTGTTATCTCAAGCTGTATTTTAGGTTTTCATTATTTCTCCTGTTGTAGGTGGGTGGAGCCTTTGGCTTGCGCTGCAGCAGCGAGGTGGACATGAACACTGCCATGTCCCAACACGATGAGGCCGATCTGCTAATGGAGCTCCTGATGCCAAAAACCCGCCCTCGGTCTCCCCTCCTCAACAGCCCACTGAGGCGTTCAGGGAGTCTAAGACGCTCTCGCAACTCTGCTTTCAGCTCACCAGCCTTCTCTGTGGAGTGTGAATTGATACTGAACTCTGCTCAGAGTGGAGCTGTGGAGGACAGGACAGGACACTCCCCTCAGTATGTGGGGGCCAAAACATTTATGTTTCCCAAAACTCAGCAGCCTCAGGCAGGCAAGATTGCACCGCAAGCCTCAAGTCCAAAAAACAAAAATGCACACCATACAACCATAAATTACCTCAGCTGTGAAGCTAACCAGACTCTAGAAGAAGGTGCAAATAAAAGTACAGCCAGACCTACCTCTGACTACAACTGGCAATTGACACAATCAGACCACAACAACAACAACCATGAAAGTTTTGAGAAAACAACTCAAATTAGTGAAACAGTTGAAAAGTCTAATCAGGAGAAGCCAGAATCCAGCTCTACTATGTCAGTGATTGTGGAGAAACACACTCTGGTGCCTGAGCTGAAAGTTTTTTCCACAATCACTACGCCAGTCAACTGCAAGAATGGGCACCCTTTACAAGGATGCAACCGAGATGACGTTGTAATCACAGATGTAGAAGAACAGGGAGTGGAGGATTCCCACCATGTAGAAAAATCTAATGCAAGCTCTTCCTCTTCCTGTAGAGAGGAAGAGGAGGGCCGTGAGGATAAGGTGGTGGTGTGGTGTGTGACAGGTGTGTGTGAGCCCATCCACAGTGATAATTCACAATCACAAAATGAAAGCAATGAGTGTGTAATTGACACTCGGGGAGGGAACATGCTGCCTCTTTGTGTGGCAGCCAACGCCACACCTTCAAACCCTCAGCCAGCCAATGAAAATCCAGTGCTTGTCCCAATCAGCAGCCAACCAGTGCCTATTTCCTCCACCAAGTGGCAACCAGCACAGTCGGCTCTCACCACTGAGGCCTTTGAGAAAGGAACAGCCAAACACAGAAATGGAAATGACTCTGTTAAGATCCTTCAAAAGACGTCCTCCACTGAGGTCCTTCACAAGTCAGGACCTTCAGCCAAAAAGCTCCCTATCTCTAAAACTCTACCCTCTGTAACCAAACCAAGCAAATCTAAGCCTGTCCGAACCCTGACCACCTCAGAGAACCAGGGCATGAGGCGGGTGGTGAACATCTCCAAGCCTACCCGAGGCACTTTATCCTCATGTTCACAACCCGACAAGCCTCCTGGGAACCACCGAGGGTCCTCCAGTCCTGCTTCCAGTCTGACCATCCCCAGCAGGAGTGGCGTATGGCGTGTAGAAAGGCCCTCAACCGCCCCTTCCTCCCGACGCTCCAGCATCAACAGGTCGCAAGATCCAAAAGAGTCCTTGACCCGGGAGCAGAACCTGCACAGGAAATCGTCTGTCCAGAAACCTGTAGAAAAGCGAAAGCCTCTTCAGGAGGAGAAGATGTGTCGCTCCACACTGCAACTGTTGACTAACGCTGGAAGAGGAGGCAGTGTTAGTGCCCCAGGAACCCCTTTACACAAACCTTCATTGACACCGCTTCCAGGGTTCACAAGAAGTACTGCCTCCTCCTCTATCAGGCAGACCCACACCACCCTCACCCTTTCTCCTCCTCTTCATAACTCCTCCCACAACAGCTCCAACTCTTCCCCTAAAGGTCCCTCCTCTTCATCTAATCCTCCTTTCACTCGAACAGGCTCAGTCAGAGTCTCCATCCCCTCAAAGTCTTCAGATCCTAAGAGGTCTCAGAGCATCAGGGTGCCTTCCTCTCGTTCATCTCTACTTGACTCACTGGTGACTCCCAAAGGCCACCGGCGAACTGACAGTGGCAGCCACTCGGATAAATCAGCTCATTCAGGCAAAGACACAAGGCCATCCTGGAGATGAGGAGAAACTAAGGCTATAGTCAAGTAGGGCTGGGCGATAGGGCCAAAAATGTAACTATGATTGAAAAAATTTCGTCATATGAGAAACTTATTGCAAAAAAGTCAAATCGTTATTTCTTTCATGTTTAAAGACAGATTTTTGGGCTTGAATATTTGGACTTTGAACATTCAAATTATTAATAATGATAAAAAGTTTGTTCAATACCTGAAAAATTACGTAAAACAAAATACTGAAACTTTATGTGAGTGTTTTAGCTCACCATATCAATATATTTAACTCAAAACACAAAGAAAAATGTATAGCTCCGTAATTGTATAAAATTATGTTGGAGTTATAATTATTGTATCGTCCAGCTCTGCTTCAAACATGAAGTCCAGACTGTAGCTGTGTTTCCATGACAGTTTTTAGGCAACATTTGAAGTATCACATGAGAAAAGGTTCATAGTTCGAAAACCATGGTTTCACACTGCAAAGGATTACATGAATCCTGATTAATAAAGCCCATTTCAGACCAAACTACAAAAACCCTGAAAATCTGGCAGAGCAGAAGTGAAAAGAGTACATGCTATGGAAACAATGCAACTTCTTGTCTAGTTTCATTGGTTTTCAGAGTGTTATAGACTTCTGCTTTGTGGGTAGATGCAAGTTGCTTCGGTCTGAACCGTGCCTAGAAGTCACTTTATCAACACAATACTGAACAGTCTTTCACACGATACAGCTTTTACCCTGTATTGTGTAGGCCTTTTCTAAGTTCTCCAAAATATTCCCATTAAGTGTGGAAATATAGTTGCAACAGGTTGGGTTGATGTGGAGACAAAACTATTCAAGAGCAAAAAAAAACATTGCAGTTGTTTCAGATAAAAACAGTGATAATTTGTGCTACTTCTACTATGTTTATTGTACACATTGTTAATGTACCTTTTTTTATGCACCACCCTCTGAGGATGTTATGAAACTGTTTTGTTTGTTTTCTGTGTGAGATATCAACTTCACATTTACTCAAAGGGGTCATATTTTGCTAAACCCATTTTTATTAATCTTTGGTACATTTATTTGTGTATTTGGACCCTAATAGTTCATACAGTCTGAATTTGAACCCTCCTGGTGATGCAAAGCTATCTTTATATTCATTTTGGCAAAAAATCCAGTGGATTTCTACAACTCGTTTTAATTCCTGCTTATTTTGTTACATCTATAACTAGTTACGTCACAACATTTCTACACATAAGGTCAAGACTTCCGATGAACATTTCTCAGAGTACGCCATAATTTGTTTGTCAGTAGCAGTGGTTGTAGTCCATACTGAAAATATGTCCAAATTCCGAGCCGATCGCCTAAAATGTTCAGTTGTTGGTTGAATGGGACAGAGCAGCACAGCCAACAACCTGGAGGGGGCGGGGCCTGAAGTGG
>JAPQRP010000012.1:528936-539323 GCA_037367295.1 Apogon hyalosoma | reverse complement strand
TCCCAAAAATCACTGAAGTGAAACAAACACCTTATGTATGAAATCCACTGAGGACCTCACAATATCCAGAACTTATTATGAGTAGTGTATTTTGTGTATTGTATATCTAAGATTTAACTTTCATATAGTTTCATATACCTTACAGTTTTTACTAATTCTTTACTATTAAATGGATAAAAAACACAACTGCAATAGCTTACAATATTATTAATTATGACACAGCTATGGTGGTTGAATAATTCGTAATTCATTTCATACCCTGCAGTCAGAAAAGAGAGAAAGTTGTGACAGTGAATTTGGTGCACATGATGCTCTTTGTGGCTAAGGGGGAGCAGTTTTCTGCAGGAAGTGGAATTCGGCACTACAGGGATAAGGGGGAGGGCCAAGGGTGAATTTGGACTGGCCCTTGAGGTGCTCTGTTCTAGTGTATTCTGTTGTATTTACTACTGATCAGTGACTTCTGTCCGTTGTGGCTCTCCTTGTCAGAGAATATTTATCAGCCTAAGAACATTTCCACAGAACAGTTCACACACACACGCGCACACACACACCTCCTCTCCACGCAGCTCCACCCCTTTCTCCACAGAGAGGCATGTCCTGGCGTGTTCGCACCGGAGGTTGAGAGACTCCGAGTTAGAGCTGAGAGAGAGAGAGAGGGAGAGGGAGGGAGAGGGAGAGAGAGAGGGAGGGAGTCTGTCAGATCTGAAGCGGCAGCAGCTGAGCTCCACTCGGACGGATCCCACTCCACACACCAAGCCCACTCCCACAGATGGATTGTTGATGTGCAGTCGCTCGGATATTCGCGTGTTGGATTTGATCTGATTTGATTCGGAGTTCCGTTTCGTTGTGAGTCCGGTTCCGCTGTTTTACCTGCCATGGGTTTCTACGGCACCTTGAAGCTCATCTTCTACAAAGTGAGTATCAATTAGGATCCAACTGATCGATCAGCTCCCCTCAGCGGATGGGCTGCGAGCCCTGCCGGGGTGTTGCCGAGGGGGGGATCCCAGCGGGGATTCAAGGTTGTCATGCTCGTGCACCGGGATGACAAGGCGTTTCTCTGATAGCGGAATGCCTCGGTGGCGCGTGCGTGGGGCGCGCGCGTGTGTTTGTGTGGACCACTGCGGAACCGGCAGCCTGGAGATACCGCTCATTTTGTCCTTTAGCACAGGTGTCCTGCTCTTTCTTTCCCCCATGTACCTATCTGTGGTTTGATTATTGATCAGGAATATGTGTTACTTTTAACCTATCAGAAATACAACAATTAAGTTAATGCTTTAACCAGGTTAAAGTGATCATTGTCAGGTTAGAAATGGTTAAATACACTTCAATATACAGATGAATAGATATAGATTAGCCTAAATGTTAATATCTGAAGCTGAAATGCTTTATTATACCTGTATAAAACGGAAATATTCAAAATGTGGCTGTCAAAGACCTCCTTTATAGACCAGAATAGATAAATGTATGACAATCAACCTTAATTTGAGTGTCTGAGACATAGAAACATTATTATACCTGTATAAAACTGAAATATTGAATAAACTTAACAAAACAAATGCATTTAAGTCAGCCTAAACCAAAGGTATTTAAGTCTTGGATACTAAAACAGAAATGACAAAAATGATTCCAAATTAGCATACATTTAAAGATGGAAGGCTTTAATGCCTTACCATATATTCTTAAAACAGAAAAAGTATAAATATACATTTAAATCAGCCAACTTTCAGCACTTTAGAGGTTTATTCCTCTTGTATAACCTTATAACACAGATATGGTCAATTCAAATGAGTTAAACAGTGAATACTTAGTTTAGGCTAAGTGCCTTCACAACACCTGCATAGAAGAGAAATGATGAAAATGAACTGAAACCAGGCATCACACTCTCTCACACACACACACACACACACACACACAAACAAGTGTTACTAAATGAAACTGAAAAAGTTAGCCTTAATGTTTAATATCCAAGGATTATGAAGGCTTAACACAATAAATGATGGTGGCCTCCATAGAAGTTAAAACACTACATGCCAGATTATATCCATTAAGTCATGTCAGATTTGTGCTTGGGAAAGTGTCAGGTCACAATATGTCAACTATTGATTATTGTATCTCTATGATGATGTTAAGTTGATGCCACAGCCCCAAAATCTGAATACAAACTACAGTAATGTTACTGTATAACATCTGTGACACACATGCCTATATTTATTTCATAGGTAATAATCAGCTTTAGCTCATTATAAAGCATTGCAGTGGTTTAACTGTAAAATACAGATGTGTTTGCCTTTGAAAACTCCCTTTCTGTTTTTTGTTTTTTCCCCTGGAGTGAAGTTTTTGGTTTTTGGCTTAATGAAATCCACACAGAGACGACATCTGGTATTAAAAGCCTGTGGCATCAAAAAAAAAAAAAAAAGTTAATAGCAGATTATGAGTTTCATTCAGGAGATGAAACTGGCCGTATGTTGTGAACAGATTCCTATGGTATTTCATTGAGAAAATGCTCAGTATATGTGAACCAGATCTCAGGTGTTTGAGGGTTTGACTCCCCTTTGTTGTGTTTTTAAGCAGGGCACTAAACCCCAAATAGCTCTTGATGTTTGTATGTACACCAGGGAAAATCTATGAAATTTGTAGAAATGTTTTTATTAATGTTTTATTTATAAGTATTTAAGTGGTGCTTTTTATACATTCCTTGACATCACTTCCTGTGGAACCTAAGTACGTCACTTAGCCAAATTTGTATTTTTTTTCCATTTGCCTTATGAATTGTCTTTTTTCACTGACTTTAGCCATAATTCTACAACAAACTTGCTCCAGTAAAGCTAAAATAAAAAAAAAAAAAGGTCAGTTATGACAGTCATTCCATATGTTACCTCTAATCTCTGCAGAACATCTAAAAATGTTGGGAGCCAGATATCTGGATTAGGGGCAAACCCTCCAATCCAGTTGAACACTACTCTACAAGCTTCAGTCTGTAAAAAAAGCTGATGGGGACTTCTGGGAAATGGTGTTTGGTGTTAATGTAAATATTACATTAGCAACACGAATGAGCTGTTTTTTGTTTTTTTCTGTAAAGGAATGACATTACTTTAATGGTAGAATGAATTGGGTAATTTGCTCCAGGGCTTGATTTATACTAATTTAATTCAGTAAAAATGTCAGTAGAGTTTGAATGTTTTTTTTTTTTTTTTTTTTTTTTACTTCAATAACAGAGCTATGACTCTTTATACAGGAGCATTCAGATAACGCAGTGGTTCTCAAGAAGATGCCTGAAGGGAAACAGCCACATGCATACTGTCCTGTACAGAGTGTGTGTGTGTGTGTGCGCGAGTGTGAGAGCAAAGCATGTTAGTGTGTGCTGCTCTATTTTAGACCAGTGCTGCACTGGCGACATTCCTCTGATTTTCTGCATTCCTGCGTTCATTCACATAGATGCAGAGAAAGGGGACAGAAGGCTGATTCAAGCCTCAACCTCTCTGTGATGCATTTGTGTTACTTAAAAGCATAGGTGTTCACAGTGTGTCTGTAGAGGAGGAAGACAGAGCTTATCAGACATCTCCTTATGGAAATGTAATTACAGACAGGGACACTCTGAAGACTTCTTGACTGCAGGAGTATTTCATAAACATTCCTGCAACTCCATCCCAGGCACCATGTATGTTGCATATTCAGATTAAATTAAGACAGGTTTTCATGAGTATTTATTTCAGAGCTCCATGTGGGTGTTGAGGAACAGTAGCTACGGTTATGTCTCCAATTCAACTGAGATGATTCTAATTAGAGATTCCAACATGACTGTTTACAACATGCTAACTATAGTGATCTGATAAGATGTGTGTTAACATGCCCCAAAGCAAAGCATTAGAACACATTTCACCAGCTCAGTGTGATTCCACCTGCTGTGAAGGATCTGGTCTCTCATCTTTAATAAGATAATTCACTTTTATTGTAAAAGTTATAATTTACTTAATCCTCCAATGCTTGGAAGTCCTTTGGAGCCTTTTGATCATTGGAGTGTTTAAGAATTAATACTTTAATGTCACCTAATATCACTCCACATGGCAACCAGAGAGAAACTGACTAGTGTGTACATAGTTATTAGGCAATAATATTTCCCTATTGTCAGAGATTTACATCATCATTTTCAATGTGATTGTAGTTATTAGAGCTTTGTTAGGATCCATGTAAAAGCAACTACTGAGGTAAATGAATCTCGGTAGTTTGACAAAGAACTGAAATAAACAGTGTTTTATTCATTTTTCATGTTTGATTTACTCAGTTAATTATCTCACAACTGTGTGAGAATTTGTTCAAAAACCATAAGAGAATGATGAAATGGCCCTATTAAACAACAAACACTGTCTAAAACAACATTCACTACTATAAATGACAAACACATGCTTTAAATCTAGATATTTGAAAGCCTAAAACCAGAAAAGGTTAGGGTTCCTTGCTTGTCTTGGCTGTAAAAATAAGGATTGTTATTAAAGACAGTCACCAGATGCGATGATGAGGATCAGTGTTTTTTTCAATCAACATAGAGCTCCTCAAAACAAGAAATAAGAAAAATCCGAACACAGGCACATGGATAACACAATGACAGTAAATTTACTGTGCATAGTTTTGTTGACAGTGATCACTTGTTTAAAGAACTGAGGATGCTGTGGTTTGTTCTCACTTTTCTTTTTTTCCTGTCTGTTTAATGTTCCTCAGATGAAGAGGAAGTTGGACCATGGTCCAGATGGCCGGCCATTTCCTTCAGGGAAGAAACACTGCAAAGGCAATGGGTACCTTAGTTAATGCATAAGATGACTTTTAAATACTGATGCAAAACATAGAATTCCCGTCCTTTATTAACAATGATGCACTTTTACAATGTAAATGTAGTGTGCAGTCTAAAAGGATAGGAACTATTGGTGTATCCTATCAAATAATTAGTCATACAGGTATGAATTATGGGAATAGTCATCTTTTCTAGCAACAACAATGGCATTATGAAGTTAAGACGAAAACTTGTTAGCATCTTGTAAAAACATACTGGCTAATAACAGCAAGCCACATTATCTCTTAATATAAACACTGCAATGTATTAGGCAGTGAGCTGGGCATCCATGATTTGCACAGTTAATTTTTGAAGAGCACGGCCAAAAAAATGGTGCACATCTTACTCAAAGCCATGTTAATTATCAATATATTGTTCTCTTATCTTGTCATGGCATAATTTTGGCTAAATCCATCTATTTTTCACAAAAAATGAAGTGAATCATCAATTAATTTTAGAGGGTCCCTGGATGCGTTGGCACGTCCTGATGACATGCATGATTTAAGATGACGGAGCCTCTTTTTCAATTTGTGTGAAAAGTGCAGATGTCAAACTAATACTGTAAAGTCAATGGTGTTGAAAGCACATGTAAAGCCAAATTCATGAGACTCAGTAAAAACAGAATTTTTTGGCGATGGTGTCATTACGTTTGGTGCGTGTTCGGTGCAGGTAGAGATGGTAAAAATAGGCTTCTAAGTGAATTTCTTGCAAGCAGGAAGTACTTGTATGAAAGAAGACATATCACCACATTTCTATTGGTGGAAAAGTGCATCACATGAACCAATCAGAGATGTCCATACTGTGCCGTGCGTAATCTAACCAATATAACTTTTATACCTAGTCATCTTTATCTTATATCAGTCTCGACTTAATTTGTAATTCTAGTCACTGAAAAGTGACTAGAATTTTATTATTTTCCCCTATTATTTCAGTATTTTGATTATTATTTATTTCTAAACTATTTTTGTACATGGTTGAAGAAATGTTCTAAGCTGTTAAAATGTTGTTTGTGTAACGAGCAGGATCTGACAATACATTCCATGATGCGCGTTGCTTCTACCCGTGTCGGAATATTACATACCCTATTTTGTTTTTTTACACACCCTGTTCCTCTGCCTAATACACTGAAACAGTGACCTATATTTTAACTTTTTGCTGTAATTTTAGCAATAACTATGTTAGAGTTGGCAATGTCAGTTTTTTTTTTTTTTGTTACTTTTGGGTTTTTTTATTCTTTTTTTTTTTTTAATTTTGTTAGATACACCTGCAATGAATTGTACAGAAGGCAGAAAGATAATATCGTTGGATTTATTCACAAACAAATTGTGTTTTTTCCCTCCATTTGAAGACTTCTGTTTAATAATTAATATATTTTTCAGTAATATATCTTGAGTTACAGCTGTTGAAAATCATATCTGCTGTAGTCATTTACAGATGTTTCCTCTCCACAGTCCGTCCAGTCTGATTCAGGCCACGCCCACTACTTTTGGCGACCTGCGGTTGGCCAATGGGCATTCAGCTCAGCGGCGACGAGTCACCTCAGGTCCACCCCCTTCCGGCTTGCAGGACTGGCTGCACATTTTCCAGGTCAGGCAACACATACATCTCGTGCAAAACAACACTTTTTTTTTTTTTTTCACAAGTCAGCTTCCTGTTAATTATCTGTTAAGTCGCTCCTTTCTTGTAACATTATATAATAGATGTCTGTAATGAGTCAGAACAAACTGCACTCACTTACTAGCCAAAACACAAGTAGTGCAACTGTCCTGCAGTGTCATAAACTGCACCTGCATTTCTTGATGTGTAGTAGAGTGTCGAACTCTGTTGTGTGTGTGTGTGTGTGTGTGTGTGTGTGTGTGTGTGTGTGTGTGTGTGTGTGAGTGTGTGTGTGTTCCGCTTGCTGCATTTTAACAGAAACCAGAAGAGTGCTGCCTCAAAGCTGTTCTTATGTAACAAGCAAAGCAAACCAATATCCACACGCTGAAATTTGGGAGTTTGCGAATCTTCTTTGACAAAGGCATATATTTATTTTGCCTCACTGTTGTTTATTATTATTTATCCAGTTATTGTGGAACAATATATACACTTTTAACCAGTCTCCATTTTTTGGAATGTGTCATGTTAACAATCAGGATTGCAGATGGTCTGATTTGTTTTCTTATTAATGATTTTAGTATGAATGAGCTACAGGTCACTATCAAGTCATGCTTACTCCCTTTTTATGTGTGCCAGTACTCATATAATCATACTGTGTTTGTACTAATTATTTATATCTTTCTCAGCATGTAAAGAAAATAATTCAAGGAAATCCTTTTTCCATCCTGCAGGCGTGGAGTGGTCCAGAAAGGCTCCTGGCTCTGGATGAGTTGATCGACCGGTGTGAGACGAACCAGGTGAAGCACATGATGCAGGTCATCGAGCCACAGTTTCAGAGAGACTTCATATCGCTTCTCCCTAAAGAGGTACTGTGAGAGACGTTCATTGTCTGTCTGAAAATGTGACATATTGTGGAGTGGAGAATATTGAAAGCATGTTTGTTTTTGTGTAACCAGCTGGCTCTGTATGTGCTGACCTTCCTGGCTCCCAGAGACCTGCTGCAGGCTGCTCAGACCTGCAGGTACTGGAGGGTCCTGGCTGAGGACAACCTGCTGTGGAGGGAGAAGTGCCGCGAAGAAGGTAACCACTAAACACCACGCCTTTGTTGTCGGTGGGATTTGCATTAAGATTTTCTGCCTGTCTTGTTTGCTTTCCTTTTTTAGAACATGGATGTTCCGGCACTTTAATTTTCCTCTGTATCTCCAGTGGAATTGATCTCTTGGTGTGGCGAGTTGGTTGGTTTCTGTTCTGCATTTTTAAGAAAAGAAAATAATTACATTGCAACAGCATTTAATAATAACATAAATGAAAGTATTATTCATTATTGAGTCATGATACACTCAATGACATAGTCATCTGCAGTGCAGAATGACTTTGAACGTCTCTGGCAATGCATTTTGGGCTGTTTGTTCAAGTAAAGTTACTGTCGCGCATGCACAAATGGGCAGTTGATCCAGTAGTGACAGGCAGCAGAACCAGCCTATAAAGACACAAGACGCTGCCACTGCAACTACTCTTCCATGTGGTAAAACCTTAAAATTTTAAATTCAAGACTTTAATATGCTTAGCCTAATGTGTAGGCCTATTGATTTTTTTTGTTTTTTTTTTTTTTTTTGTATCAAATGTATGGTGTGGTGGCAAGGATTTTGCAGTGGCAGGGCGCCACAGCAAAGTCTTACCAGCAGAAACACTGGTAATCTCACACGGATTGTCTTTTTCATTAAGATTTGGTCTTCATTTATCTGATTAAATTTCCTTATGATATGTGCAACAGTGGATAAAATGACTTCAGCATTGTTGACTATGTTTATCCAAGAGTATGGTGTTTCAGAGCACTTGAGAATCACAAGTGAGATTAATCTGCCTTAAATGTCATGTATTGGTTATACATATTCCCTTAAGCCAGACAATATAATGCATTTCATACACAAAGGCAGTTCAGTTTACATAAACAAACAGAAGGTGCCATTTTTAACATTAATAATCACATACAGAAATGCACCCTGTCTGGTATATTAATTAAGTGATGTGCAAAGAATAAAATAAATAGGATTTTTGTGGTGATTAATGGTGTTTTTTTAGCATTATGAGTACACCTTGGTCTCAACCTCTTGTCCTTGTTTTGCTTTTCCCTTGGATATTGTTACAAATGGTCTCTTAAATCACTGTAAATAAGACAAATGCTGTTGTTTTTTGCTACTAAGACTGAGCAGCCTCACTGCAGGTGTGTTTTCAGGTGGGAAATATGTAAAACAGGATAAGAATAAAGACAGAAGCTCACCTGATTTACAGGGCTTTATAACCTGAGAGTAACAGGCAAATACAGAGACACAGTCAGTCATCGCTCCTTCATTCAGCGCAATGCAGTATCTGTGTGTGTGTGTGTTTCCCTCTGGGCGCTTTGCCAGTCAGCCAAGATTCACTGCCAGCACTCAGCAGTCATACCAATGAGGCTACCTAATGTTAGCACCACACTGCAGCCATACTAATGAAACCAGTGTTAACTGCAGCTCACCAGCTTCATAAATAAAGCTAATTTATATTTTTGGTCCACTGCTGTTGTACCAATGGGAATAATGTTGGCATTAGCTACCACTGAGTAAGAATATAAATAGCTAACCCGCATAACTGTTCCAAATTTATGAAGCTAGTGTTCCTTAAATAATGTTATGTTAGCTTATATTCCAACAGCAAATACCAGTGTAGAGTTTTACAGACACTCCTATCTTGGTTAATGTTATCTTCCCTTTGGAATAATGTTGGAGTTCAATATGAATATGAAGAGATAAGTAGCATTATGGCTCTATATTAATGAAGATGGCACTGATGTTTACATCAGCTGAAACTATTTTACTGAAGTTGTAACAGTGAGAGCTTTACAGATCAAATCTACATGGAAGGGGGGGAAAAGCTTTTTTTACTGAAGAATTTGGTACCACAGTCAAAGGAAGTTGAAATGTTTTAGTGTTTCTTTGCATGTCATTGTGGCAATTAACTAATTTTACCAACAGGAAATGTTTATGGATTGGGGGAAAAAAATATTCATGTCATTTAAAAAACAAAAAGGCTGAAATTCTGTTACTTTTGTAAAATGAACTGTAATAAAGTTTCATTTGTCTTTACCTTCAGGTATATCAGAGTATATATCATCTTGGCGGAGGAAATGTGTGAGGCCAGGTGCTGCAGTCAGTCCTTGGAAGTCGGCCTACATCAGGCAACACCGCATAGAGAACAACTGGAGGAACGGGGACACTCAAGAACCGATGGTACACATCACATACACTCTGACTAGGGGTTGAATATGCTTTTCACAAGCTCAGAAGGACAGGCTTTTTCCAGCAAATCCAAAAGGGGTTTAATGAGTTTATTTAGCTTAAGAAACACAAGAATTTTAATTACACAGTTAACTTTATCACACATCCCTCAGTTTATCACAAGCATCAGAAATCAACACATCTTGAATAAAAAGTACAATATTTAACTCTGAAATATGGTTTAAAAATGGAAACGGCAAAGTACCTTATCTTTGTACTTTTTTTTTTTATCTTTGTACTTCAGTAAAAGTCCTCATTTACCTTGTACACTGAATGTAATGTAGTATTTATGACATAAACATCAACGGAATGAAACTCCTCATCTCTTTCTAGGTGCTAAAGGGTCATGATGATCATGTGATCACGTGCCTCCAGTTCAGCGGTGACCTGATTGTCAGTGGCTCTGATGACAATACGCTTAAAGTCTGGTCAGCCATCACTGGCAAGGTAGGACACCATTTGTGTGTCTCAGCAGACATATTGATTATGTAGATTGTTTTGTTTTTTTTTTTTTTGTCACTTCAGCTCAAATGAAGTGCAAGTGTTGCCACATTAGAATTGCAAATCATGTGTTCTGTAAACAACAGAAAATTACTACACTAGCACCTGTCTCCAAAGTGAGTAAAAATGCACATTGACACATTTTACCACT
>JAPQRP010000012.1:511170-523519 GCA_037367295.1 Apogon hyalosoma | reverse complement strand
ATATATAGTGCTTTTCCCAACAGCCTTTTATCCCACTATGTCAGGAGATTTTGGTGTTAAATCCAGTTTCTATTTATTAAAGCCAAGCACTAAAAGTTTAGTTTGATTAGATAGGCGTGTAATGGATTTGTTTGCTTACTTCTAATCAGATGTGTATGTATTAGTGTATTTTCCCTATGTCAGGGGTTTGGTTTTCAAAGATTGAAAAATGATGGCTCAGTCTCCAAGCTATTTTCCAAGATTTTATTTATCACCACTCCAAACAGAATAAGCAATGCAAAATTATTTACAGTGCCAAAAAACAGAGGTATATACAGAAAAAATCCAGTCGGCGCTCAGCAGTTCGCATTACTGCTCCCAAATCCTATCTGCCTCCCTGGAAGAAAAACCCTCCTAATATACCTCAAGCCCCTCCCCTGGGCATACCAAATGAACAAAACTGAGGGTTTCTACAAAAACTTCAAAGCGAAAAAAAAAATTACCAAATAATAACATACTGTAACAGAAACATTATATTAACAAAATGCCCTTCTCATGGTGTCCACTTTAAATGTAAATAATATGAAAAGCAACATAATTGAATAAACCGGGAAAAAAAAACAGTCCAGGTCATGGGACCTTTCTCAGCATGCCACAATGCAACAAATGTTGATGCTGTGCAAATGTTTGTGCTTTAGCACAATTATCTGATTAATTTCAGGCTTTGGTTTCTTTTCTTTGGCTCTTATTGAAAACCAGCGTGTTGACCGGTGGAGATCCATGGGTTCTAGATGTGGTAATTTTTATGCTGCCGTGTATTTGTGCATGCTGTACCACATTTGTCCAGCAGTCACTGCCAAAGCGTTCTGGCCATAACAACGTGATTGTAAGGTTATTGTATTCCAAAATTACTAATATCTTCCAAAATGTTAGTCCTATCAGCTTTCTGTTTTTGCTAGGGTCTTCCTTGACTAGAAACGTATAAATATGCCAATCTGCAGCAGTCAGCTCTTTCTGGATTTTGTGTGAATCCAGACACACACACATGCACACAGGGGCCACTTGGCTTTTATAATATGTATGCTGTATTTTTTGGATATGCAAGACTACTGTATATGTGCCCTTGCATGTTACAGATTATACATGTGAATGTTATAAGAGAACACAGCTGAAAACAGTCTTTCATTTTCACATTATGTGCTATTCGTGAGTTACACTAGGAGTTAAGATGTTTATACTTTCTCACCAAACATAAGAAAATCCTCAACACAACGTTTCATCCTTGTATTGTTTTGGTAAATCCAAAGGATACTTGGACCAAGTGATCTGTTTTTCTTAAGTAAACTGTTTCATTGTAAGACTTTTTAGAGCAAATTTGGATCAAATCAGTCCAAAAAAATAAACCTAATTCAATAGGACAAACAGTTTTCTTTCTCATCTCTTTAAAAACTTGTGTCTTAAGTTGAGATATATTACATTTATACACAAGCAAGTTTAGGTTTATTGTACAGACAGAAAGACAGATTCACTTTCAATAAAGAACCATGTGACTTGCTAAGAGAGAGAAATCCATGTGTTCGGCTACAAAGAATGTATGCAGGTAGACTGGTTGTTTCAGTCAGGGTTTGTCATTGAGATACTGTTCAGACACTATCCTTACACATTTTACCCATTTGAATATTTAACACTAAATCCTCTGTTTGTTGGAAATGTAGTAGCTGCTCTAAATCATTGACTCATGTCATCTTCCTCTTTGTTTAGTTGTCTTTTAAGAACAAGAACAGTGAAATAGTAATGTAATTATACCTGCATCTGCATGTACAGGTTCTGAAAACGTGCTGACCTGGTGCTGCATGTTAATAATATCACATAATGTGCTGCACACTAATACCCCTCAGCCAGAAAGGATGGACAGACAGACAGACAGACAACAAAACGATCACAATACCCCTCTGCCCAGAGTTGACCAAGGGGTAAAAATCAGAAAAAACAGGACCTCCTCTGGACAACCAAACCACTGAGGTATACATCAAATATCTGTAGGACCTTAACCTCAGTGAGTATTTATTTAGGTCGTTTGTTGATATGTTATCAGTGGCTCGCCCCTTCGCTCTTCTCATCCTGCTTCATACATCAGCAGACTGTTGAACACACACACTGTCTCTGTCTGGTTTCGGTAAACATTCTTTAACCGGACACACCTGCTCTCGTCTCCGTTTAGACCTGCCCTTGTGTGTGTTTGTGTGTGTGTGTGTGTGTGTGTTGGGTGAGTCTTTCACTCCCTGAAGAAAGAAAAACACACACACCCACTTGTATAGCTTGAAGGGATGACCAGGGTTCTGTCTTTTTGTAACATCTAAGGCGAATCAATTGAAATCAAATACATTCATTCAGGATTAATAAAGGAATATGTAAACATTCAATGCCTGTTTACACTACTCTTTAATGTCGTTATAGGAATTCCACGTGTTTATAAATGTATTTGCTGGTCTATAGATTTGATATTTTTAGAATTTAGACTAATCTATTGAAGCTGATTATGATGCAGTTTTGTTTTGTCTGCATTTTCCTTCTTTCATTTTATACCTTACCTTATTATTTTCTTATTCAGATTCAAATTTATTGTCATTACACATGTACAGGTATACGGCAATGAAATCCGAGTAGCCTGTAGCCAGTAGTGCAATAAGCAGAAAGTCTGGATGGATGGATAGATGGATAGTTTCATTTTCGGTTTACACCAGTTACAGTAGTTACGGCAGTTACAGAATGCATCTCGATGTATATTACCTCAGGCATTGTTTTGTTTAGATGGTCTGTTTTGTTTGCGTTATCTTTTAGAACTTGAAAGCTTTTGCCTGCTGGTCAGACTTTTATATCTACCTGTTTTATTTATTTGAAACAGTTGTATAATGTTCTTCAGCACATCTTTCATGTTCAACCTCTGACAGAAAATGAATCATATTTAAATCAAAAATAATCTTCTGATGTCTTCACAACTAATTTATGGGTAACGGACAATTTAAGTTTGACAAAAATAGTGATTTGATTTATATTGTGATACATATTGATATACTCTAATATGAAAAAGAATATCTACCTATTATCTATTCCTACTGTGAAATTCAGTTTTTACTGACAAGCAAAATAAAAATGTAATTTTGGGAGAAAAAAAAGCACGTACCAAAACTGAACCAAAACCGTGGCCCAGAAACCACAGTACAACCGTACCATGGCCTATTTGTACCATTGCACCCCTAAAAAAAAAAAAAAAATTTTATATATATGTATGTGTACAGACACACACACGTGTGTGTGTGTGTGTGTGTAAGTACTATGGACGAATATATTAAGAGTAATTTAACAGTGCAATAAATGGGCTAGTGCAAAGTCTTATCTGGACACGAACAGTCTGTGAGAGCTACTGATCTTGTACTAACTCTAGTGCTGCAGTAACGTCCCCTCCTCTCTGTAACAGTTGCCAAGGCAAAGTTTGCCTTTCTGTTGCCACGGCAACCACCACTACAACACCTTCAAGGTGAAACTTTGTGCTCTCCCTCCTGCTCCGCTTTTCTTTTTCTCTCCGTGTCCTTCACAGGTAGCTGTGAAAGTTGACACATATTCTGCACATGTGTCTACACACATACACACACTGATAAGTGTGGCGCTTTCCCAGAACGGCTTGGTAGAGTGTGATATGTTATTAAACAGGTTGTTCTTTTCTCACCTATGATGTGTTGAGGGGAATTTAACTAGTCATACAGTAATGTAATCAATTAGCTTGTTTAGCAGCATTCAGCAGCTTGAATATGATGCTTATTCTTTTGCTGTTTTGATTTTTAGCTTTTAGAGGAAATAGTGGAAATGAAATGCAGTGCAGGAACCTATGGCCCAGAAATGAGCTGAACCCATGAATACATGTGACTTTAATTGTTGTATTGACAAATTGACTGGTTTTAATGGTGCAAATACATTATATGATTTAAATTATTTATGATTTAATTATCATTTATTAAGTAGCAATGATAAAAAGGCTTAGTCACAGGGTCTAAAATAAATACCAAACTACCAAATGTGAATAGATTTTATGTTGATTTTTCTGTGCAAGTAAAGTGTCACACAGGAAAGAAACTTTTTCTTTCAAAGTAGTTTTTATTAAATGTTTATTAAAAAGGTGATGGTTACAAAGAATAAGCTGACATTTAAAACAAAAAAATACCTGACAAAGGGTTGACGAAGCACATAGTAAAAGAAATGAATGATGGTATGTGAGACACAAAAAGGTAATTTGTTTACTCTGAATAGGTATTCTAAATCAAACCTTCTCAAAAAAAAAAAAGCATGTGCCAGGCATAAATGAAGAAGCGAATACTGTAAAATAAAATCGATATAAGCATTATTTCTTGCCAACTTCCTGAATTTTCTAAAAATACAAATTGAATGAGGAAGAAATTTGTATAAAATAAACATCAAGGACATTTGAAATACATACAAGTGAAAATACATGGTCTTGAATTATAAATATAGTAATTTCAGCATAACCTATCAATATTTTATTTAATGTAAATATTATACAACTTCACACAGTTTAGAATAAGAGGGTTTTAGTGGATATGAGTGCTCTAATAAATTTAGATTTAAGTACGGTACTTTTCTCCATCAGTGATTCAAAATAAAATAAAAATGTTTAAATTAATATATTTGATTGATTGCTGCTCTAAGAAATAAATTTTACATACATTAATGTTTGTTTGGTGTATATTACAAATAAATCTGACTTGCTCTTTAATTAAACTGTTGTTGTTCTCTCAGTGTTTACGGACATTGACGGGTCACACTGGTGGTGTGTGGTGCAGTCAGATGGCGGTTACCACGGTGATCAGCGGCTCCACTGACAGGACGCTGCGGGTGTGGGATGCTGAGAGTGGAGAGTGTGTCCACACATTGTATGGACACACGTCCACTGTGCGCTGCATGCATCTCCATGGCAACCGGTAACGTTTGATTTACATTTGCACACACGCCCAACATTCTGCTGCTATTGTCGCCATGACAACCAGAGTGACCTAAACACTCACTTGCTTTAAAGCCTACACACACTTTAATGCACACAAAGATTTTGACAGTCTCTCAGACTCTGGCTCTGCCTGGTGTCTGCCCCTTGTATCCATGGCAACTGCTGTAGAGAGGGTATTGATTTTACATGGAACATACACACAACCACATACAAAAGTGATGAGGCACACATGCAGAACTTATTGCAGCAACCACTGATTAACAGAAGTCATGTTTCATAAGTTAATCAAGAGAAGTGAAAGCCTTTACATGTACTTTATTTTCATCACTTGTTTATTAACACATGGCACAGATTAGTTATTTGCCAAATGCTTTTTTTTTTGTCTTATAAAACAACATCCAAAACACAAAGACATTATGACAAAAAAAGCAGAGTGATTAAACACACTGTAAACTGGGTCAACGCTCACCTTTTTGTGTCTTCTGTCTCAGGGTGGTGTCAGGCTCTCGAGACACCACGCTTCGTGTTTGGGACGTGTCAACGGGACGCTGTGAACATGTGCTGACGGGCCACATGGCGGCAGTGCGCTGTGTTCAGTATGATGGCCGCCGCGTAGTGTCAGGAGGATACGACTACATGGTGAAGGTGTGGGACCCAGAGTCCGAGGCATGTCTGCACACACTGCAAGGACACACAAACAGAGTGTACTCACTGCAGGTACAAACGCAAACATGCACAAAATACTGCTTTGTATATTACAGTTTACTGGTTTCTGATGTAAGTGCATCATTTCTCTGTCTGCAGTTTGATGGTGTGTTTGTGGTGAGCGGCTCATTGGATACTTCGATCAGAGTCTGGGATGCAGAGACAGGTAGAGACACATAATTTTACATAAACTCAATCATTTCATGTTGTCGATTCAAAGTCCCTCATCATCCGTCATTTGTCGTAGCTTCTCTTTGGTCCATTTTCCGAATTATCAAAAGACGAAGCTTGTGGAAATTAAATACATAAAACAGACTTGACACACAGTGGTTTAATAGTTGGTGAATGGAATGCGGAATGCTGCAAGTGTTGTCCACCAATCAGCGTTCTCCAGCACACAGCCCCGCCCCTCAAGAATTTTGGCTAATCTGAACAGTACTGCCTCCCTACCAGGAACTTCTTCAGGGAAAGTTTGGGGGTGAGGGAAAGATTTTTACCTTGGTAATTTAGGTGGAAACGTACCAGGGTTTTTCAAAGTTCCTGGTAATGCCCAAAGTTCCTGCAATGGAAAAGGGCCTGTATAAACAAACAGAGAGAAGTAATCAGATGGATTAACAAGTCAGGGATTTATTTCACAGATTTAACATGTTAAAGACCGATAACTTGTGATGAAGTATCTGTAAATCAGATTTAACGTCATGGCTTTCTTTAAGTTACAGTAAATGAGAGTCAAAAGCCTCTGTAATAGTGTTTTCATGGACCCTAATATTCCACTACTGACTGGACTCATTGCCCAATCAGAGTAAAACTGAAAAGATGTAAGATACTGAATTTAATATAGATCTTATCAGTCAGTATGATATTGACTATATCCATATCAAGCTATGGTTTAAAACAAAAATGTTGAAATTGGGTGTGTGTTCTCCAGGTGGGTGTGTGCACACGCTGACCGGACACCAGTCACTGACCAGTGGGATGGAGCTGCGAGACAACATTCTGGTGTCTGGGAATGCTGACTCCACCGTCCGAGTGTGGGACATCCGGACAGGACAGTGTCTCCACACATTGCAAGGTGAGATGAGGAAAACGACTGTCCTCAAAAGGGTTAGAATGAAAATGATGACATGTACCATCACCCCCTCCATCCTCTCAAGTGTGAATTTAGCAAATGAAAACGTTACTCTCAAGCTGTAGCTTTTAACTAATGATCATTTTTCTTAGTAATATACCCCACATTTACAAAGTATGTGTTTTCCTTTGGTGATGGGGTTAAAGGTCGCAGGGTCATGATGTGTGATGATATTTCAGGTCCTAATAAGCACCAGTCTGCAGTGACGTGCCTTCAGTTCTGCCGCGGCCTTGTTTTGTCCAGTTCTGACGACGGGACAGTGAAACTGTGGGACCTGAGAACCGGTGCCTGGCTCCGAGATGTGGTGGCGCTGCAGAGCCGAGGATCAGGTCAGGACGACGCACCAACACACAAACAGATTTAATGAGGACATTTACAAGAAATACAAGAAAAGTTTGAAATGTTCAGTCTGGTATTTGGTGATGACTGGGTCAGAGCATCTCCACAACTGTAGGTCTTGTTGGGAGTTCCTGGTCTGCAGTGGTTAGTACTGCCCATAAATGGACTGAGGAAGGACATCCCAATCTCAGACCAATTGAGCATTATTTGTGGAGTCTGTGTCTCGGGTCAGAACTGTTTTTTGGGAATAAGAGATCTACACAGTATTAGACAGGTGGTAATAATGTTCCGGTTTTGTTTTCTTTTGGTAGGTACGAACCATTTTACACTGGGAATGAACAATAAGATCTGGAGATGCTCTGATCCAGTGACTTTTGCCACTGCAATTTCTCCCTTTTTCAAAGTTGCTTAGACCCCTGATGCTCTTGCTCATTGTGCTCTTTCCAACAAATCAACTTCGAGGGCTGAATGTTTGCTTACTGCCTAATATATCCACCAACTCGCACGTCCCATTGTAATGAGATAATCAAAATGAATACCTCGATGCCTGCCAGTGGTCAGAATGTAATGGCTGATCAGTGTAGCTTCTAACTTGTCATTGGTGATGGTGGTTGAAATATTGGCAAGTGTTGGCCTTATTCAACATTCAACTGATTTTTTGTTCTGCTTGTTTTTTTACCTTCTTTCACTAAACTATTTTGACATTTTATGTAAAAAATGTTTTATCTAGTGTCAAATGGGGAGGCTATAGGCTTAACAATGAACTATTTGCACTTCTTCACCATTATTTTTTTCCATAATGTGTTGTTTTGCAAGTGTGTGTGTTCGTTAGTACGGGTGCTTGAAAGTGCTTGCAATTGGGCCAGATCAAGTGAATATCAGTGTCAAAAATTTAAGTTTCACCTCAACATATCATTTCTCAAATAGGCAAATTTTTAACTTCAGAACTCTGTTTTATGGAACTCTTTACAAAATTTCAGTATCACTTGTGGGAAAAAAAGATAGAACTGATTATGTAAAGTTATACTTTTGACACATATGTAAATGCACTATTAACTTTAATAATAATATTTTTCTTGCTTGTATAAGTGATATTTTAAGTCTGTGAATCTGTAGGAACTAATTATTCAACAGTACAAGAATATAGAAAGGTGATATACAGTCCAATTATTTGTCAAATATGCTCTGCTATTAGCTGTATATATCACCGCAGTTGTAATATGTATGTTAAATAAAAGTGTATTAGCATATTTGTAGTATTTTAGTTCCAGCAAAGTTTTTTATTCTGATACTGAACAGTGACAGACTGCTGTCCCCATGTCACAACATATTTGTGTTCATAAAAAAATGTATAATTTAAACATTTTTATCCAATATTGATCACAATCATAGTTTAATATCATAGCTAAAGCCCTGTTTCATTTAGTATCAGTTTCTTATGAGAACAGCAGGTTTTGTACAATTTTGTAAAATGAGAAAAAGAATGATGTTCATTTTGAGTCCCTGTGTCACGCAGCAGTAATTGAAGTATTTTTACCCCAAAATTTTGTTTCTGTAAATTGTACCATGTGTCACGTGAAAGTACTTACTGAGACATTTATATTTATTAAACATGGAGATAAGTTTAGTTTTCAACACAGAACTTACTGAACATGAAATGTGTCTCCGTGTCACCACTTGATTTGGCCTAATTCTAACTCTGTGATGTGACTTGTTTATTTATTTATTTTTATTATTAACTCGGCCAGGTTAGATGCCAAGCCAAAGCTACTTACAGAGAGGTGATACATTCTGAAAAATAAAAGTTTGTCACAAAAGAAATAACCAGGTGTTCTCAGGTCAACTCCAGATACATTTTTATCTTAATGTTTGTCTCAGTACAAGTGTGTCTGAAGAACACTAAGTGACTTCCCTTTTTTTGGATAAAACTTTGTGTTCTCCTTTAATTTCAAAACTGTTTGCTATTATGAAACATAATTTTAGATGTTTATGGCCTAATACAATGACATCATTGTGATAAAAAGTGAAAAAAATAATCATGAGTATATGTATTCCTCTATTTTACCCCAGTGATAAAGTGATATGCTGGAAAAATTTGAAAATGACCCTTAAAAGTGCTTGAAAAGTGCTTGAATTTGACCTTAAAAAAGGTGTACGAACCCGGATGGGTTATTAATTTGCACTGCAGTGCCATTCACGTTCACACTGAAGATCTTAGCCTTGTGTATGTGCCATGACCATCTTAAGTTTGGGAAAGATTGGTCTAATGGTTACTGGTCCACATTAAACCAATCATTTATCTCTTTTATCATCAGGTGGTGTGGTGTGGCGAATCAGAACATCTGACACTCGGCTGGTTTGCGCTGCTGGCAGCAGAAACGGCACAGAGGAAACCAAACTGCTGGTTCTGGACTTTGACCTTGACAACAGGAAGAAAGAGACGCTGTGAAGAGAAGTAGGAGGAGATAAACTGACAAAACTGTGAACATGGTTCTGGAGTTTCTTGTTTTAAAATGCACACACTGACTTCTTTGACCAAAGTCATGGCTGGTTTCCAAACAGTCAGACACATGAATGTTACAACTCATCCTGATTGAATTATTGAGGTTTTTCAGAAGACATCCAGATGGACGAATGGACAAAATATCTGAGATGGCAACACAAATGAATGTTTGACACTCTGATGGACAGATACATGGATGTAAATGTTTCTATGCCAAAATATGAATATTGAACGGGTGGGACGGCATGTTATCGGATATTAAACATATTCAAGGCGTAATGCAGACAGAGTTTAAGAGAAAATGTTGAATTGAATGTAAGCAGGGGTAACCAGTGAGGAGGGATGCTCAGTTTTTCTGCAGCTGAACCAATGAGGAGGTTGCTTCAAACCAAACTATCCAGATCATAAAGGCCACAGCATTTAGAGATAAGAGTCTTAAAAAGTCATGTGAATCAAACAGCCTCATTTAGTCAGTATTGTTTTCATGCTCGCAGAACAAGTGTCTTTTGTATTTTTAAATTTTTTTTTTTTTTTAATTCCTGTTTTTTGTGACAGACAGCCTCTTCTCTGTTACATCTCAAGGCACTTCAGCTGGGCTGCCTCATGTGCTGTGGGAAAAAAAAATAACACAACAAACTGGTGATGGAGCTTCTTAGCATGAGTTGCTTCAAACATTTCAGCTGGTTTAACTGTGAAACGAGTCTGGGGAAAAAGTGTTTACCCTGTTAGGAGAAAAGTCATTTGTAACCAGAGCCTTACATCTGCAGAAGTCCACACCCTTCATACTCCTAAGACTGGGTTCTATTCTATCTAGACTTTGCACAATGTCAGCCTGATCTGGCAGAAAGAGCCTGTTGGATCAGATCAGGGAAGCACAGGAGCAGTCAATCACATTGTATTATTAGTCATTTTTCCAATGTGATATCCATGAAAGTTTGTCTGATTTATCTTATTCATCTGCTCCTGTTGTCTGTAAACATTAAAAGTGTTTTGCTGAGCCTTGACCCTTGTCAGACCAACTGACGCGTTGTCTTTAGGAAGCAGAAGGAAACACTTTTATTAAAAGGCTCCAAACATTTAGCAACCATCACCTTGGGGGCAGCCATGTATTAATCTCTGCTGTAAAACGTTGACTTGTTTAGAGTCAAGAGACTTTTTTTTTTTTTCTTGGACTAACCCAGATTCTCTTCCCGTGGGTCACTTCACATGATTTCCCCAGTTTATGAAAAATTTAAAATAAGATAAATGATTCAGACCATCACTTCTTATCAGATATTAATCCAATGAGCCGTTGTTGCCAGGCAACACCCTCAAGCGATATGCAGAGATTTGGATGATATTTCCCCCGGCAACAAGTGGTATTTCAGTCCAGTGAGGTGACCTTTGCAGGTGTGAGGCTCTGAGAGGCAACACTGTCCCAATGATATAATCATGTAAAATACTGTAAATGTAAAGAGGATGTAAATATTCAGGTTTTTTTTTTAAGAAATCAGAAAATATTGTCATGGTGCAAAGAGAAGATAATGGATGGATGAAACTGGTTCAATAAAGAAGGGTTTTATAAAAAAAGAAAAAAGGGTCTATGTTTCTAAACTGTAATTTTTAAAGTGTAATGACCTTTCCTAAGAGTTAATTTGTTCATTTTCTTTGTTTCTGTTATATACATAAATGATCAATCCATGCTAAACCAACATATTTTCAATGAGTACAAGAATCTAAAGATCAGTCTGCAGGAAGCCATTTAAAAACATCACTCAATCTAGGAATAGTTCTCGTATTTTTAAGGAATGGTGTAGAAATTTTTAAATATCTAATAACTTGAAAAATAGGACTTTTCCACATCAATCTCTTCATCAGTAACATTAATGTCCATAGTGAGACCTGAAGCAGTGGTTGCTAAATAGGTTTGTTATAAATATATGAAAGGAACAAGAAGATAAGACTTTACCCCACCATGGGGAAATTTCACAGTTAACAGCAGCAACATACACCAAGCGGAGAGAAAAAGACAGGTAAAAAAAAAAACCACACAAGTGAAAATGTAAAATAGAAAAAAGTATTAGGGCTGTCAAAATTAATGCAGATTAATCCATCAACAAAAAAAAAGATGAAGTCACCCGACATAAAGTATTACACACACTCTGCAGGAAGGAGTTTTCACCGAAGCACTTCCATCTTAAAACACCCCACTAATGTGGAGCATACATTAGTTGGAGATTCTGCCGGCACTTCTGCTAATGTGTCGCCCAGCTTTTGACAAACGTGTTAACTGCATATACACTACTCCCAATAAGTTCTGGATATTGTGAGGTCCTCAGTGGATTTCATACATAAGGTGTTTGTTTCACTTCAGTGATTTTCGGGATATGGAGGCAATTGTATTATGGTGATAGACACCTCATTTCATATTGTCCACCTAATGCTCTCACTGTGTACAGTGCACCTTACATATTGGGGCCAATACCAAAAGATACAAAAAGACAACCCTTTTCAATGTGGCATTAATTTCAACATTCTGGGGGTATAAAAAGCTGGTATTGTCGCTAAGTCATTCCCAGTTCATCATTCAAGCAGCCATGAACGCACAACATCACTGAATGGACGAGCAGCTCCACGTGGCCATAGCGCACCTTCAGGTCGGTAGCAGGCAGTCAGATGTTGGTGTGAACTTGGTGTG
>JAPQRP010000012.1:389286-402500 GCA_037367295.1 Apogon hyalosoma | reverse complement strand
CACCGTCATCTTCTACAACATTGATTCACCAGTAAAACCCACGGAGTTGGATCAATGACAGTGGATGGACACACTTTAGTTTATGTTAACCCTCAACTTTAATCTGAGCTTTTATGAACATCTACATGATCAGTAAATTCAATGTAGAAAAAAGCATGGTTACAATATCAGACAATAATATGAGGAAAAATGATGATAAATCACTAAAGAAAGGTTAAAAATAGAGAAAAATTCATTTTGGAACTGCAACAAGTGTAGTCAAGTCAACCAAGTAACTTTTACTATGACATAAAACAGACAAAAACCTAAAAATTTACAGACGACTGATGCTGCAAAGGTTTAATGGCATTTTTTAAAGCTTGTTTATTACTCTTCCAATACAAAAAGTGAATTGTTTTATAGTCTGGTTTAAGGTTGCACCGATCTGATATCAGGACAGATATCAGCCCCCATATCAACATTTTAGCTGGATCAGGGATCTGTAAAAGCAACCGATCCTTCCCCTTTAAATTTTCACAACACGGCCTTCGTCGTGCATGGCAAGAGTTGAGTGGAGTTGTTGCAGACAGACAGGCAACATGGCAACTAAGTGTTTAATGACTGAGCATTTATTATAAAACACGCTGCAGCTTTTACAAAACACAAACAGGACTGACACTCCACATCTTGAAAATGTGAAGTTTTTTCTTTTGTCAACACAATCTAAAGGTACTTCCTGTTTTGACAGACTTCAAAATAAAAGCACTTCCTGAAATAACTTTAAGCGTTTTCTCTTAAGAATTATCTGCTTTGTTTTGACTCTCTTTTACGGTGCATCCCTAGTCAGGTTCCGTTAGGCCAGTACATGATCATCACTATGTGTCACCTAATTTAACTGTGTTTAACTATGCCTCCCCCTCCCCCACTCACCCTTGTTTATTGCAGGTTTTTGCGTCTGTGGATCGCTGTGCTGGTCATCTACCCCACCAACCAGGCTGTGATCGCACTGACGTTCTCCAACTACGTTCTGCAGCCCCTCTTCCCCACCTGCTTCCCACCAGAGAACGGCCTGCGTCTGTTGGCCGCCGTCTGCCTCTGTAAGCAACACCAGCTGTCACACATGTACAACCACTTGTATATGTATGTGTGTGTATGTATGTGTGTGTATATGTATGTGTGTGTATATATGTGTGTGTATGTATGTATGTGTGTGTGTGTGTGTGTGTGTGTGTATATGTACGTGTGTGTATGTATGTGTATGTATATTTGTATGTATGTATGTATTTCTCTCTCTCTCGCTCTCTCTCGCTCTCTCTCGCTCTCTCTCTCTCTGCCTTTACTTATAACATGGGAATGGTCAGAGGTATCAACATAAGTTACTATTGAGCGCTGAAAGGAAGTTATGTCTGGACTTTCATTTAATTAGCTGAGTTCTTTTCCAGTGAAAGTACCACCCACCTGATCTCCTGCATCCAGACCACAGGACTCTAACATAGATCACAAATTCAACTTGTTGATTTTTGATAGAACATGCTACAGGGCAAGTTGTGCTATTTTTCATGTGTTTTTCCTGTATTTTTTTCCCCCTCTAAACTAGTCACAGCTACAGAAATGTTTAGTGCTAGTACAATCATGAGATGCCTCGGTAATGTCCAGAAGTTTCTTCGCAGAGCATGATCACATAGTGCTTCTCAATGATGAAAATAGTTTTTAAAAAAGTCTGTTAAAATGAAACAAACGTGAGCAACAGCAGGTATTAAACCACAGAATAATCATTTAGGTCACAAAAGTGTAAAACACTGTTTCAATTTTGTAAAAAATGAGAACATAAAAGCAGTTTAATGTGTCATAATCCCTCTTGTTTCTGCTTCAGTGTCCTATTCTGTCTTTTGTTTAGTCAGCAGTGTGCTCTTCTGCTGTACTTCCTACAAGGGAAACCAGTCTGTATGTGTTAGTTGTCATGTTTGGCCATCCGGTATTTTATGATAGCATGAAATTCATAACTGTCATAAGATATGAGCACAACCAAAGCTGAGTACACAAAAAAAATGCATAAGTAAACTAGTTAAACAGAGGTAACAGTTGACACAGCATTAAGAAACAGAACAAAAGTGCACACCACAAAACTGAGTGCCAGGCTGCACTGTAAAAACCTGTGTGGGTATTTTTACAGTTGCACAGTCACAGCTGACAAAATGTACCAATGCATCAATACATTTAACATTAAAACACGTCCAAGGCTGAAAAATCCAAAGTGCCACAAGCATAAATGTCCACTTTTGTCTTTAGGTAACTAACCCATTCACAACAGTAGAATGGTGAATATTGTACGTAGGCTAAAAGTTAACTCTTCTGTACTTGGGTAGATAATGTGTCACGCACATTATTCATGAAAGCTGTCAATATTTAGCATAATTTAGCTACTTGAGTTATTATTAACCCATAAAGGCTCAAACAACCATCACTGACCAAAACCATCTACTGATCTAAACTGTTTAACACCTGTTGATCCACTAATCTTGTCAATACATGTAAATAATTGGTGTAAAATACAGTTATTCATCGTTTCATGGTCATCAGATATGACCCATTTGGATGTTCGGAGGCTCCGTAGTTACCGTGGAAACACTGTCATCTTCTACAACATTGATTCACCAGTAAAACCCATGGAGTTGGATCAATGACAGACGTTTATGACCCGCTGCTGACAAAGTCACTTTTTTTTTTAATATAATAACCCTTATGAACATCTACATGATCAGTAAATTAAATATAGGAAAATATGTGATTTTCAGTGGAAAAAATACTTGGTAAACACTAGGCAATTTGAAAAAAAAAAAAAAAATCAACTTATCACTATCCTCTGTAAATGAATGTATTTATAGTGCGTTGTAGTCTGTATTTTCAGTTAGTTAGCATTAGTGTTACTTTTTTACTCACACTGTCACCATCGCGTTTCAATTTCGTTACTTCTTTAGAAATCCAAGGTGGCTTCAAGTTTTTAAAATGGCAGTAATGCACTGCAACACACTAATACAGTCTATGATCTGAGCTGATTTATGCTACCAGTGCAGCTTTGTTTCCTAATGAGCCTCACCTCTTTATTTTTTCTTCAACCCTCCTGTCATTTGACCCTGAGGTCAGAGGTTATCGTGGCCGGAAAAGTATAGGAGGTAGCCAAGCGGGTAGAAGCCAGTACAAGTGATTAGTGAATGTGTAAAGACAACCGGATAAATGTGTTTGCACTGACATGACGGCGGTGGCGTTCAATCCCTCAGCAAACTTTGACGAACTTGTGCTACATACTGCGAGCAGCCTTCAGACAGACAGTGAAGAAGAGTGAGTGTATTGTCTAGGAGTGTGTAGCGGGCTTTAGTGCAGCACAGTGACGCAAACTTTGCAAGGGTTTACAGAATAAGGCCATTCTCTAATACCCTAATCTGATCTATCAAACACACAGTATACTTAGACGCTCTAAATATTCAATAGTCAGCGGTTTCAGTGGGAGGTTTTAGTGGCACAAACATGACGGTTGTGGTCGAACACCTGCTACTCTACTCAAATATGTCAGATTTGCACGTGCTTGTACTTTGCATGAAGTGTGTATTGAACTGTTGTTTTGTGCCCGTTGTTTATAGGTCTTAGCAATTCTATCCCAGAGTTCCAGTTACCTACATTCATAATAACAGGCTGTAGACCGTTTGACATGTCGAGAACACATGGAGGTTTCTCGGCAAAAATTCCTAATAAACTTGTTCTTAATTTCTATTGCGCTCCTCCACGCCAGCAACAGTTTGCAACATTAGCTACTTTTAGCTTAGAGGTGGAGTTGGCTAACGTCAACAAATGAGCAGACTTTATTTATATGAGCATGTGCAAATCTCACATACTGAACGTTTAAGCCATTAAGTACTGAACTTATTGTATTGTGCCAGAACTAATACAAATGTACAAGGTATTAATATGAGCAAAGGTTTACCTGAATTATGGTGAAGTTACACCACCATGACCGTCAAAAGATTCTGTCACTGAACATTTTCAGGAAATTGACTTGGCCTGTTAGCATCACTTAGAAGCATTTGCTAATGTTTAGTAGTAGTAGTAGTAGTAGTAGTAGTAGTGAAGTCATTGTCGTCGTAGTGGTAGTAGTAGTCAAGCCGTCATCGTAGTAGCAGTAGTTGTAGTCTAGTGGTGGTAGTAGTAGTAGTAGTAGTAGTCGTTGTCATTGTGGTGATAGTAGTACCGTAGTAGTGGTATTAATATTAGTAGTAGTAGTAGTAGGTACTGCATTATGTGGTATGCCATCTGGCCTGCTACTTATTCTATAATGCTAATGCTAATGCTAAACTTTTTTCAAACATAAGTAGGAATACAAATATGAAGGTGAACAAAAGGCAAAAAGGAATTACAAACGTAAACAGAACACCCAGAATACTGAAGGCACTGTCACAAACGCATGGATACCCATGTGTTAACATTCATGAAGAGGCTGCAGTTTGTGGATGGTGTTTACCAGAACAGTTAGGGGTTCGCTCTGTGGTTTTCCATGCAGGTTCGTATCGGAGTCATGATCATAATGCAATTTACTGTTTTACTTTACTTGAAATCCAGACAGTAAAGCAGTGAGAGGTTGTCGGAAACTAGGTTGATCTATTCAAAATGTGCTCTTTGGGATTAGAGACCAGAGTTGAGCTGACTGTGCGTGCATGCTTCTCAGGCTCTGGCACTCTGTGGGCTTTGTTGTCTTGCCTTGGGGCAGTAGGACTACAACTGGCCCATCCAGCTGACTGATGTCATACACACTGAGTTCATTGGACAGATGTTGTCGGGCAGCTTTTGGTTGTTGTTCAAGTGAGTTTTTTCTTTTTCTTTTTTAATAGATTTTTTTGATCCTTGTTTTGCTGTTGTTGTTCAGAAGGAAAATGGGTGAGAGGTTAGCCGTTTCCCCTTAACTCTGACATCATCTTTGTTTTTCGTGGAGATTGATTTGTTTCTCTCGACTTCTGTGTTAAGACATTTAATGAGTCTGGCCTTGCTTTATATCCTCAAATAGTAAGTGGGATAATCATACTTATTTAGCTGCAAATCCAAATGTAAACAGATTCCGCAACAGCCAGACCGGCCGCTGCTGGTTTGTTGGCTGGTGGAGTCATTACATTCTCCAAGGATGAAGGTTTTCCAAGGTGTTCCATTACACAAACATTATTTGGGGGGCGAGGGGGAAGGGGGGGAGGTCTCTCCCTGGAGTCTGTCTCTTCCTACAGATGGCAAAGTGCAAGGTCATAACTCTGTCATGTTTTCCTGCTGGCTTGTGGTTAACTCAGCAAGTTCAGCACACAGACGTAGGCCACATAACGCACAGATTTTGTGTACTCAGCTTACAGACAGCTGAGGAGCCCTAGAGCCCCCACCCCACCCCCCCACCCCCACTTCAGAGGAATGTATCCTCAGGTGTTTACTGGTTTGGCTGTACCCTGCCAATCATCTCCCAAGTGCAGGTGTGGACACAAGTACTGTTGCTGTAACAAGGCGAAAGATCTTCCAGTTCCTAAAACAACTTTGTTTACTTGTGAGACAGGAGTCGGGTTAAGAGGTTTAAGTCGTCTTTGCTTAAGACTGTGTACGGTTCAGCCTGTGGAACTCTAGGTCACTGTGTATTTTTGTAATAATAAATATAACACCATAAAACCACAAAATGGTGGATTCGTGTGTTTCCTATAGTTTCCGATATTTCCATTTGCTCTAGCTTTTATTTGTGTTATCTTCTGGTTTTGTTTTTAGATACTATTTATCCTATTATTATATATCTGTCTTATCAGTTTTAGTTTATCGTATCTTGTATGTCTGTACATTTTTACTAGTTTTTTCATAGCTTGTACTTTTACCTATATCTTTAGTGCTTTGCGATGTGCTGTAGAAATAAATATGACCTTGATTTCCTGATGTAGGAATTTGTATCAGTATACGCTTTGTTGATTTCAACCTAAATGGACTGGACGATAATATACAGAAAAGATGATCATGTTACTTTTGGTGGATTTCAGACAAAACAGATTTAACAAGATGAAAGTGACATAATCGACACGAGAATATGATACATGATTGTTATTATATGGATGGATGGATGGAGATGAAAATGGCATAATGGAATGCAACAAAACACAGAATATATAACAGAAAAACCCAAGACAAAACTAGATAAAAGACATAAAATGAAGGCTATTGTTTATGATTGTATTAGAAGTTAGAATAGTTTCATATTTTTCACATTATAATAATATTCAATATATTTAGATTCATATTTTAGTCACTTCTTTCTTTCTCTTTCTTTGTTTCTTTCTTTCTTTCTTTTTCTATTGTATTTGACACATATTGTCTTGTGCTGCTGTACATTTTAATTTGCCCCTTGGGGGATCAATAAAGTATATCTTAACTTATCTTATCTTTTCTTATCTTTTCTTAACTTATCTTTTCTTAACTTATATAATCTTAACTTAACTTATCTTAACTTATAGTATCTTAACTTAACATAATGTAACTTAACTTATCTTAACTTATCTTAACTTAACTTAATTTAACTTATCTTAACTTAACTTCTCTTATCTTAAGTTATCTTATCTCCTTCATAGGCTAACTGAACTCTTACACTTCCACGTCGTTGAGTCGTGAGTCCAGGCTCCTAGCTGACGTCGTTACTTCAGTGTGCTACTATCACAGACCTGGACTTCTCTTGGTGTACACAGCGTGCATACTTTTACTACCTCTACTCATTTACTGTTTTTTGGCGAAGACTTTTTATGGGGAGAGGACCCCCCCCCACACACACCCCCACCCCCCAATCACCACCACCACCATAATAGCTGTGTCTGCTGCTGTAATTTTGTTCTTTTTCCCCGTATGCCTCCTAAAAGCTTACTCCCCAACCACAGCCCTCTCTAAATGCCTCCGCGGCTGCCGGTTACCACTTGTGAAACCCATTCATAAAGCCCCCGCTGCATTCATTCACGTCAGTGCAGCCTCATGTGTGTCCTGCTCATGCACATCTGCTCTGTACTCCACATGATGTACCTAATCCACAGAGGTCTATTACTTAATGGCACCCCGTCGCTCTGAACTCAGTGGCCTGTCGCACTCAGCAGCACAGATCAAATCCATTATCTTTGTCTGTGTTTGGTACCAACATGACGAGCATTTCACTATTCTACGATAAAAATACGCTCAGGTCAACAAAATATATTACACGTTTTTACATATCGTTAGCCTCGTAGCGTGATTGCCTCATACACTATAGTAAATTTAAGCTAGTAAATTTTATTTATAGAGCGCTTTTCACAGATAGTGCTTTACAGTGCAAAATACAATTAAAATACAATCTAAAATGCAATTAAAATACAGTTAAAAGACAATTAAAATGCGATAAATACATTAAATGCAGTCAGTTTGTAGCAGCCCTAAGTCAGGTGGTTAGATTTAAAATGCCTGCTTCAACATGGACAAAAAGTTTAATGGGAGATTTTTGTTCCTAAATGAGATGTGAAGAAAGTAGATGGTGAGGTGTTATATGGACAAAAGTATGTGGACACGTTGAATTCAGGTGTTTCTTTTCTAACAGGGGTCTGGGATACAAAACAATAACGACAAATGTCATAATATAGTTTTATATTAGGATAAATATCACCGCATTGGTTTGTTTTGTTTCAGTTGTTTTCTTTGCGTCCAAAATGCCTCAGAAATTTTTTTTTTTACTTAATTTTGTCTCAACATTGATTTTGTGTTTGTTTGTTTTTAAATCCATGACTATGATTTTAAATGTTCTTCCTCTAAATTTCTAAAATATTTTTCCTGCTCTGACTGTAAATAATCATTTCCTGCCTCAACTAACCATCTACTTTCTCCACATCTCACTCAGGAAGAAAAATCTCCCATTAAACTTTAAGAAAATGTTACTGTTTACAAACTATATGAACAAAAATATTGGGACACATCATGTCTACAGCTTTAAGATGTCCTGTTCAAAAAAAAAAAATCTATATTAATAAATAACACAATATTTATCCCAATATAAAACTATATTATGATATTAGTCTTTATTGTTTTGTATCCCAGACCCCTGTTAGAAAAGAAACACCTGAATTCAACGCGTCCACATCCTTTTGTCCATATAGTGTATGACTTTGGCAATTATGCTATGAGACTAACGATATTTTAATGTCAAAGTCAAATTAATGTCTGAACCATATGTAAATGTCAAATACCTGCTGTAATTGTTACAAGCTTTATATCCTGGTAATTTGAAGATTATAAGAATCAACAAATATTAGTAGATTTAAGCCTATTATTGGTACAAAGCGTAATAGCCCTAAAACTGAGAAACACCGAAAGACCGAGACTAGGTCGACGGCCGTCAGCGATCACCAACTCTGCCATTAGAGAAAAAACACTTCCACAATAAAACATCAACAACATAATTTCCATCAGACGCCTTCAGTGAATAATAGTAATAGTAATAGAGTATAATCTACTAACCCGATCCCCTACCAAAAAATAAACAACCTGGGAGGTGGGGGTGGAAGGGGGATTGTTTTGAGGTGTTTGTTCAACTCATCTAATTTTTTTTTTCCAGTTATGTCGTTAAAATGAAAAAAAGAATGTCGGTTAAAAAAAAGATAATAATAGAGATCAGAGCTACTGCTAAGACATGAAGAGAGTCAAAGGTTACATTTTAAGGCATGTGTTATGTCATTTTACATCCGCTTCAAGGCTATTTACCTTCATTCTCATGTCCGTTGAGTTTATCAGTATATTTTATCTTGTCTTCATCTCTTGGGCAATTTCAGTAAAGTGCTACCACTAGAAACAATAAAGTAATGGTGCTTGTGTCAGAGCAATAAAGCACAGACAACCATAAAAGTGTACTTGCACTTTTGTGTGTGTGGTAATATTCTTTTTTTGTGTGTGTGTATGTGTTGCTAGTGCTGCTGACATGGGTGAACTGCTCTAGTGTGAGGTGGGCCACCAGAGTGCAGGACATCTTCACCGCCGGCAAGCTGCTAGCACTCGCCCTCATCATCATCATGGGCATCGTACAGATCTGCAAGGGTAAGAAGGAACAGATAGATAGATAGATAGAGACAGACGTATATACATACATACAAATATATAAATACATATATACAAATATGCATACATGCAAATATATATGCATACATACATACATACAAATATATATGCATGCATACATACATACAAATATGCATACATACATACATACATACATACATTATTGATCCAATCTGAAAAATTGCAATGCAGCAACAGCATGTGACACAGTAAAAATACAACACAAGACCAGACACACTTTACATAATAAATTAGATGTACGTGAAAACAGATCTGTGTAAAAAAATCTGGATAATAAAATGTTAAGATGTAATGATAAACTGTAATGTGTACAGTAAAATGTCATTTTCCAGTAGGATGAAGGCACATAAATAACAGTCAAGTGCCTCGTGGAATAGGTTTAGGAGTGGAGTTTCAACCTCAGGTAGAGGTGAGTTTATTGTAAAGAGAAAAAAGAGATTTTGCGCTAATTTCTCACAATATTTCATTACGTAGCACAACCCTAGTGTGTAGAATATTCCACTTATGTGTGTGAAAAGACACTGGCGGTCACGGGGGACGTCCCCAGTCATCGGGGACAGTCTGGACTCCCCTTGGACGCCACAGAGGTCAGCGAGTTGACAAGGCCTTTTGGTTAAAACTCATAAAACTAATATCAGCATGCCTCTGTGGGTCTGCAGTCACAACATGGCTGAAGGCCAGTTATTACAGGGGTCACAGAGACTATAGGCCCATAGGATGTTAAAACAACAAAACGGGATTTCGGCGCAAGTTTTTGAAGATGACAAAGAGTTTAGTGGAGGTAGATGGGAGGGACGGCAGACTGTAGGTTTAACCAGGCCTGGAGGAAAATAGAAAGACAAAGAAAACAGAAGATAGGCCATGTCATATTTCACATTATGACTAATAACTCACATGTGGCGTTCAACATATACATTTGTGGGGAGTCGTGGTGGATTTTAGAGATTGTAAGATCCAACGTGAATCCTCAGCTAAAACATTGCATCTGATTTGCATTCTCTCCTTCTCCGTCTGTAGGAGAGTATTATTGGTTGGAGCCAGCCAATGCCTTCGAGCCCTTCCAGGACTACGATGTGGGTTTGATAGCCTTAGCCTTCCTACAAGGATCCTTCGCTTACGGGGGTTGGAACTTCCTCAACTATGTCACAGAGGAGCTGGTGGACCCCTATGTGTAAGACCTTCCTTCCTGCTTCGTGTTTGGGTTGATGTAGTTTGAAGAACATGATTGAGATAAGATTAAGTATAATACATGCATCTTGGCCTCACATGTTATCCTTACCGATACAGCCTTAACCTGAAGTTCTGCAGCCCAGTTTAGGTTTGTATAGTTTGGGTTGTGTTCCAGCTTCATGCAAAATTCATGTAGTTAAAATGCACGTAGCAACATAACCCTAAACCTAACTTCCACTTAACATTAGGCTTCCATGACCAATTAAAAGAAGATTTGGATGTAAGAATGGCAGAAAATCAACGGACAAAAGCCCAAATAAATGCGCATTCGCCCTCTGTGTGCATACGACACACTCCTGCAATTCAAGATCTTACACAGGCTACATTTGTCCAAGCTGAAACCGTCCAAATCGTTCCCCTCAGTAGATCCCATTTGCGACAGACGCACAGGGTTCATACGGGTGCTTGAAATCCTTAAAAATGCTTGAATTTCAATGTTGTGTTTTCAAGATCTGAAAAGTTATTTGAATTTTAGTTTAAGTGCTTGACATTCTAAGTCTGTGATGTGATTTGTTTATTTATTTTTAATATTAACTCAAGTCAACGCTACTTACAGAAAGGCGATACATTTTGAAGAATAAAACTTTATGTAAAAAAGTGAATTACCAGGTGTCCTCAAGTCGACTCCGGGTACATTTTTGTCTTAATCTTTGTCCCGGTGTGAGTGTGTCTGAAGAACGCCAAGTGGCTTTCTTTTTTTTTTTTTTGGATAAAACTTTGTGTTCTCCTTTTATTTGTTAAATTTCTGTTTCCTTGGGTAAAACAGAGACTTCACCCTCCTGGCCTCCAGTGTCACACACTGGTGTATGATTGTGTGAATGTTCGGTGGTGGCCGGAGGGGCCGTTGGTGTGGTTTGACAGCCACGCCTCCGTCAGCCTGCCCCAGGGGAGCTGTGGCTAGAAATGTAGTTTACCACCACCGGAGTGAGAATGTGAGACTGAATGGTCAATCCACTGTGCGTGCTTTGAGCATGCGTTAATAGAAAAACCCTATATAAATCTAATCCATTATTATTAGTAATAATTTCTAAACTTTTTGCCTTTATGAAAAATAATTTTAGATGTTTATAGCATAATATAATGTACATCATTGTGATAGAAAGTGAAAAAAAAATCATCATGAGTATATGTATTCCTGTAGATATGTATTTTACCCCAGCGATAAGGTGCTGTGCTGGAAAACTTCGAAAATGACCCTTAAAAGTGCTTGAAAAGTGCTTGAATTAGACCTTGAAAAATCTGTATGAACCCTGGATGCAGACCGCAGCCGGCTTCAATAGATGACAAATTTTAGAATTATGCTAGTATCCAAGCTTATTGGAATAATCTATTTCAAGCAATGTCCAAAATTATCAAAAAAAAACAAAAAAAAAAACTACTGACACTGGATCCAATTATTGCTATTTTTGGAGGGAAGCCGGCTGCGGATGAACTTTCAGACACTCATTTTAATATGATATGTTTTGCGACGTTGCTAGCATGTAGATTCATTTTACTAAATTGGAAAAAAAAAAAAAAAACTACCACCAGCCCTTTTGACTTTATTACAAGATATAATGAAACATTTACAACTAGAAAAAAAAAAAGATTTTTACTGAAAGGGAAACTCGACATATTTCACCAAACATGGCAACCATTCATATCCTTCTTCAGAACAGCAAATATATGAGTGTGAGCTTGGCCTAATAATAATGTGATATCTTCTTGTCTGCTTTTTTCTTTCTCTATACATACTGCATTTGTTATTTTTGATATATATGATTTACGTATATGTTTTGGGGAAAAAAACCTTCATAAAGAGAATTATTTAAAAAGAATATACTATGTATATTAGGCTTCCATGAAAAGGGGGGATGTTAAAAGGTTATGAAGTTAAAAAACCGGTCCAGTTCTATGGCTGATCCCAGTCCCTGATTTAATATTTATATAGCAACACATGAAGTATTTATAAGAGGAGTATTCAGTGTTTCGCCCTTGAACCTGAAACGTGTGATGATAAAACTGGTTTATTTCTTCATTTCCTGTGTTGTTTCTTCCTATATTAAAACGCTGTAATTTCGTTTTATCCATGAATGCACCTCCCTACCTCTTCTTCCATGTTTAATATCCTACTTTAAATCCCCCCCTCTCTCCTTCTTAGTTTTTACCCTACGCTCAGTCATCTAAACTGCCCTCTTATCGCCTCCAGGAATCTTCCTCGTGCCATCTTCATCTCCATCCCCCTGGTGACCTTCGTCTACGTCTTTGCCAACATCGCCTACGTCACCGCCATGAGTCCTCAGGAGCTGCTTGCTTCCAACGCTGTTGCCGTGGTGAGTATATTTGACGTAACCTGGGACAGATCTCTGACGTCACTCGCAAATACACCTGGATAACAGAAAGACTCAGGCGCCCTCTAGTGGAGAATATTGGCCAGTGCACAACACCTCTACAGTATTGAGTCGAGTGCCTTTGAGACGTGTCATAACACCGTTTACAGCCTGTTGACACTGAAAACGTATGAAGTGACTCTGTTGACGTGTGTGTGTGTCTTGTTTTTATCTCAGACATTTGGTGAGAAGCTGCTGGGAGTCATGGCTTGGATCATGCCCATCTCTGTGGCTCTGTCCACATTTGGAGGAGTCAACGGTTCCCTCTTTACCTCTTCACGGTATGTTGGCTCCAGATCAGGAATTCTTCATATTAACAGTGTGTATATCTGTGAAAACAGTATGTATATCTATGAAAACAGTATGTATATCTGTGAAAACAGTATGTATATCTATAAAAACAGTATGTATATCTATAAAAACAGTATGTATATCTATGAAAACAGTATGTATATCTGTGAAAACAGTATGTATATCTATGAAAACAGTATGTAT
>JAPQRP010000012.1:376599-389186 GCA_037367295.1 Apogon hyalosoma | reverse complement strand
GTATGTATATCTATGAAAACAGTATGTATATCTGTGAAAACAGTATGTATATCTATAAAAACAGTATGTATATCTATGAAAACCGTATGTATATCTATGAAAACAGTATGTATATCTATAAAAACAGTATGTATATCTATAAAAACAGTGTGTATATCTGTGAAAACAGTATGTATATCTATGAAAACAGTATGTATATCTATAAAAACAGTATGTATATCTATGAAAACAGTATGTATATCTATAAAAACAGTATGTATATCTATAAAAACAGTATGTATATCTATAAAAATAGTATGTATATCTATAAAACAGTAAGTATATCTGTAAAAATAGTATGCATATGTATAAAAACAGTGTGTATATTTAGGAAAAAAGTGTGTATATTTCTAAAAACAGTATGTATATCTGTGAAAACAGTATATACATCTATGAAAACAGTATGTATATCTATAAAAAATAGTATGTATATCTATAAAACAGTATGTATATCTATAAAAATAGTATGTATATCTATAAAACAGTAAGTATATCTGTAAAAACAGTATGTACATCTGTGAAAACAGTATGTACATCTATGAAAACAGTATGTATATCCATAAAAACAGTATGCCTATGTATAAAAACAGTATGTATATTTAGGAAAAAAGTGTGTATATTTATAAAAACAGTATGTATATCTATAAAACCAGTATGTATATCTATGAAAACAGTATGTATGTCTATAAAAATGGTATATATATCTATAAAACAGTATGTATATCTATGAAAACAGTATGTATATCTGTAAAACAGTATGTATATCTATGAAAACAGTATTAATACTATCTAAGTCTATGAACTGAGGTCTATATAAAGACCGTGCACGTATGTTCTGATAAACACTGAATAAACATTCCATTGTTATTGCAGTAACAGAGGAGTATCGCAGGACTTACTGCTCATAATTCCCATCGTCCTTTTGTTCTTTACAGTTTGTTCTTTGCTGGAGCCAGAGAGGGCCACCTCCCCAGCCTGCTGGCCATGATTCATGTCAAACGCTGCACTCCCATCCCTGCGCTGCTCTTTACTGTGAGTACCGCGTTGTCCTTTTTGGACCAGAGCAACACTAAAGCTTCAGAAAAACCGCTAACTTTCCGACTTCCTGTGTCTGACTTGCTTTGCTGTTTTGTTTCTCAGTGTCTGTCCACTCTGCTCATGCTGTGCACCAGTGACATGTACACTCTTATCAACTACGTGGGATTCATCAACTACCTCTTCTACGGAGTCACTGTCGCCGGGCAGATTGTCCTGCGTATTAAACAACCTGACATGCACCGACCAATCAAGGTGAATTTTCGGTGTCAAATTACATCACTGAGCCTGTTTACATGACCGTAATAATCAGATAACTGGGAGTATTAGTATTAGATTATTGTAATAATCAGATCTGAAGTGTTTACATGCACGTGAGAAATGCGATAATTGAAAAAGCCGAAAAAAATAGCGATGGTAGACTCCAATTTGCTGTTATTGTCTTCCGCTCACGTTTGACTTCGTAACTTTTTTAATTGTATTTACACCTGTTAAAGAGTGAAATAAATCAGATTAACCTGAATACACGCAGAGTACTGGGAGAAATCCAGGTGTGATAATCTGATTTCTCATAATCAGATTACTGCTGTTATAGATGATAAAGCGTATCAGGTTATACTGAAATAACTGTAGATCAGATAATAATCAGAGTATTACTGTGCCTGTAAGCAGGTTCTCTAGAACATCATGTGTATTATGTTTATATACTTGTGTGATAGCATGTTATGTTTTCATCTATATTACAAAAGCCAAGCGGTCTCTGTCTGTCTGTGTGTGTGTGTCTCAGGATTCACACAAAATCCGTACAGAGCTGACTGCTGCAGTTTGGCAGATTTATGTATTTTTGCTCAAAGAACAGACTAGTGAAAACGGCAAGTTGATAGGACCAGTATTTGTGGAGATATTAGTAATTTTGCAAGACAATAGCCTTACAGTCACGTTGCTATACCCACAACGCTTTGGCGGTGACTGCTGGACAAATGCGGTACAGCATGCATGAATACACAACAGCAGAAAAACTAGCACATCTAGAACCTAGTTTTCATGAAACTACCAGACAATAGTCGCTTTTCCATTGGACATCTGCGCAAAACTTTACTGACATTTACTAAATATCAAAAAAACAGAAGTGTGTAATGTGAGTTTTTCCACTAAATCACAAATGTGATGATTTGTTTATTTATTATTGCAAGATGACATGAGAAGTCATTCCATAAACATGGCAACGAATCGTGTTGATTTACACATATATTCATTATCATTGTTGTTTTTATGTATTACTCCTCTATCCTGAACTAAATTCTAAAATGATTGGATTTCCTGGTATGTCCACACATATTGCGCCATGTTTCTTTTAAAATTCTTCTTCATTGCTTGTTGTAACATCCGTCAACATCGGGGGTTTTTATTTACGTGACTAGATGCGAAAAAAGGCCTTTCCATTGCAGTTCTGTGTGATATACCCATTGGAAAAAAAGACCTCTTGCCAGCGCAAAAACTTTTAATTCAAAAACAAGAGTTTTGGTGAAATTGTTGTTTTTCCATTCTGCAAATTTTTTGCACAAGAAATATTCATGCAGTTCGATGGAAAAGTGACTAATGATGTCAATGACCTTTGTTTTATTTCCTCCAGATCAGCCTCATATGGCCGGTGATTTACCTCATTTTCTGGGCCTTCCTGCTCATCTTCTCACTTTACTCTGAGCCCGTGGTTTGTGGCATCGGCCTGGCCATCATGCTCACTGGCGTCCCTGTCTATTTCCTGGGAGTCTACTGGGACAACAAGCCACAGTGCTTCGATGCTTTTGTTGGTAAGTGGGATTATGGGTTTCATGTGAAGGTCACTTGTAAAGTTTTCTGTGTTGGGGTGAATATTTTACATTATTAAACTGCAGCTTCTTAATATCATAAGGTAAGTTAAGTGTCTTTTAGGGAACCAGCTTATTTTGTCTGTGGAGCAAAGTTTAATGTAAAGGTTTTTCTCACTCAGCCAAAGTTGAATAAGGACGAATCTGGCTTAGTTAACGTGTTAAAAGAAACGTAAAATCTAAAATTGAGACGTAAATGGAGGCTCCGGTTTCAAAGAACTGGAATTTTCTGTCAGTGATTTAATGGTTCGGGCTTCACAGGGTTAACTTCAAACTGTGTCTCACATCTTCCAGACAAAATGACGTATCTGGGTCAGAAGTTTTGTGTGGTGGTTTATCCGGCCATGGGCAACGGCAACGCAAACGAAGAGGAAGGAGAAGAAATGAAGGAGGCCAGGTCTCCTTTGTCCCAAGAGGACGGAGAGAACCATAAATCAGCAGACTGCTAAAAACCTTTATTTTCTACCTGGTCCTTGAATCAACAGATGCGTGGATGCAAACACACACGCACACACACACACACACACACACACACACACACAACTGCAAACACAGGGCGTATGTTAGAACGGAAATAATGAACACTTCCACAGCTGTCGTTTAATATTTTATTTGGTTATAGTATTTGTTTCAGTCAATCATTTCTATGCCAAATGTATTGTGTGATATTTAGAGTAATATGATCCCAAACATTAGTCTGGGGTTCTTCAAAGGTGCAATAAATAAAGGCTGCCACCTCCTCTGTCCATGTTTCTACAGGCACATATACTTCTCATCATCATCATCCTCATCCTGCTTCATCTTCTCCCTCCACACACTCCTTGCACACTCCTGTGTCATTTTTAGTATTTTTTTTTATATTATTATTGTCATCATCATCAAAAGACTCTAACTGTGGCTACGGAAAATACTTTTTTCAACATTTTTGATGTTTTTGGGGGGTTTTTTCTGCCTTTTTTGCCACATTGTAAATTTTGCTACCTATACAACACACCAAAGCTGTATTTCTGATTGTCAACACAGAAAATCCTACTCAGATCAACTGATTTCATGTTGTGATGTACACTAAGTACTGTGTTTTTAAAGGTGACTGTGATTCCAAACTCTTTTTTTTTTTTGTAATTGTGATAATCGTCTATGTCATTTGTTGTTATTTTAGTTTTAATAAGTTAATTTTAGTTTTAGATATTCTTTTTCTATTCAACATTGTATTCATCTGGGCCTGTTTTTTACTAATGTGGAGGTGTATACCTTAAAGCTGAAGTGTGATCTGTACTGCGTGTTGGCCAAAATGCTGGTAAATGGTGCACAGTTCTTGTTAATTGCCTTAATTAGACGTATTAGATTTGATGTATGTGGAGAGGTGTTGATGCTAATACTTTGCATTTAAATTCTTATGTAAAACACCAAAAATGTCAGTTTTTCACATTTCTCTGTGTGTGCGTACGGACACTACGCAAAATATAATTAACCTGTTAAAACTGCAAGTCCAGACTGGACACATAGACTAGATACTAGAAGGAGTAAATAGGCAAAACATGATTGTTTTCACCGCCACATTTGCATTGTTGATCCAGTGCAAATCCCTACACCGACACATGTGAATGCCTGTGTGAAAAACCAGTGATTGTCTTACGTATTTTACGGACAAAGTGTATTTTTTATTTTTAGATTAACAACTAGTTTAAATAATTTTTGTGCTTTAGGCTGTAGCAATGAGAGAAAAAAAAAAAAAAGTTTTGTATGATACAATTCACTAGAAGAGATTTTAGTGCAATATTATGACAGGCACCAGCAAAAAAAACCCAAACATGTACCCGCCCCTATCACGGCCCTGTCGAGTCTGTGTTGTCTGGTGATAGTAATGTATCAACACTTTTACTGTATGTCGTAGTAACACACCTGCAAACCTGAAATCATCAAATCTTTGTGTAGTCTATTCCAGTCTCAGGGCTTTCTCACTGCCTAAAAATGCAACAGATCTGACTGATTGCCTCTTTTATCTGTTAGTGCTGAACATAACTGGTGTATTTTAGATGTTTATTCCTCAGGAGCCCCCCCCCCTAAAAAAAAGAAAAAAACAAGAGACTGAAAGGAGAAATGAGTGTATAAATATAAAGGAAAGTACCATTTGTTAAAAGTGGGCCAGTATTCGTGTGGGTCACAGGGTGTCTTTGACGTTTTTAGAAGTACATCGATGTGTTCTGTGCCTGTTATTTGTGTGCTGACATGAAACACATGTAAAGGCTGTATTTTATCTCATAGTAAATAAAAACCACTGATGTGTATTTTATGGAGTTGTAATCCAGGTCCTGTTTCTATTAAATCCCTGTCGTTTAACTTTTTTCCACTGTGACCGTTTTAAAGAATGTCCTCAAACATTCAGGGTTCTTTTTTTATATAATTCTCATTTTGCTGGTCAGCTTTAAACTACTTTAAAACAGTCCAATCCTGCATCACTCGCTGCTCACAGAGTCAATATTTGTGCGTGCACATGGGAAGTTAGTGTTGGAGTCTGGAAATGGGATCGCTGATGTGAACTGACTTCATTTCTAAGATAACTACCGTCACGGTTGCTTTAATTTATGGCAATAATTGTCAGACTTGGTTCCTTTTTTCAGTGAAAATCCTTAAGCTTGTGCTCAATACCTCAGCACACACACACGACTGTTAGCTTAGAAATGGACTTGGCTAATGTCAAAGAACTACCAGCTGCCAGTACAACACAGACTCCAACACAAACAGAAAATAAAGACATTAATACTACATATTGACTTTTTTTTTTTAAATCCTGAAAGTGCTCCAATATTTTTCTTTATTTGCTGCCCCCCCCCCATGAGATACAGCCTCCACAAACCAAATATGATGGAACTATGAAGTTTTCTTTTCTCTGATAGTCATTTATACTTATTTAGAATGATTTCTAACTCCTTTTTTGTACGCATAAGTCACTAATTTAAGTTGCCTTTTGCTTTTTTTTGCAGTCTGCCTATATACTGCAAGACAGGCGTGTCTGTTTTCCTGTCGTATAAATGTACATACTGGTGGTGAGTGTGACGAGAATAAAGTATAAAGTTCTACGGATTTGTCTTTTCGTTGCCTTTTTGTTCAGCTGTAAACGAACATTTTAAACAAATGGGTTCATCTGGGTTGAAAAGTTTGAAAAGAAAAGTACAATAATGGATTGGATAAAACCAAAAATGAAGTTTCAGAATCATTTATGAGATTAACTGTAGTGAACTGGGACTCTAACCCAGCCATGAATAATACTTTTAAATGGGAGACCTGGGGCCTCAAGTACAAAGGGCGACACTGGACCCATCAGTACCATTCAGCCTGGTACTTTTGAACCATATAAGGAGACAAACTGCACCTGCTGATCAGTGTCTTTAATGTTCATGTCTGTGGGAACAGTGCTCAGTGGGTCCGGGCCTCACTCGTGTCCTCTGGTGACCCGGGTGAGGACGCGCAGAGGACGGGCACCGGCAGCTGTTGGACCGAAGCACCGGCGGACACCGGGAGGCTGGTCCGGTCCCCAAAACAAAAACAAAAAAACAAGAGACTGAAAGGAGAAATGAGTGTATAAATATATAAACAAACGGAACGATCCGAACTATTGGCTCAGGTAACCGTTCTGTTCTTTTTTGTTGATCAGGTCATGTATACACCTGCTGAAAACGTATTGTTTTTGGTTCGGTTTGTTTGTTTGTTTAACACTGTAGCAGCTAAACTATTGGTTGAATTCATACCAGATTTGGTTTATAGATTGCCAGTGACCTAGAATAGATGTGATTACATTTTGGGTCAAAAGTTCACATTTTTTATGAATTTTTAAAATATTTTTTCTTCTCCAATTTACTTATGAGCAAGATTTCATTTCTATAAAAACGTCAGTTTTGTTTCAATTTGCCTCAAACTTGGCACATATACACAGGCAACTGATATACTGACATCAGCTGGATCGATGTCAAAATAAACTACAATACATGCGAGGGATGGGGTTTGTTGTGTCTGGAACCACTTGTTGGTATTATGATGTGTGATTTGTGACTTATTTTTAACACAAAACCAATTGTAAAGCTGTTTGATATTGACATTTGTTGTGTCATTACAATGGAAATTCCTAAATTACTAAACAAACAGTAGATAAGACTTTATTCATCCCACCGTAGGGAAATGAGACAATGAATATAACAGCAACATTTTTACATAAACAAATTAAAAACACACAGAGGCAAAAGTATAAATGTATTTGTTTATTCCACTGACATTATAATCCAAAATGCTTTTTTCCACACACTGTGGGCTGATATGGCAAATGAAAAGACGAGGCCAAAACATAAAGTGTCTTCTCCAAACATAAAAAGTCAATTTAACAATATCCATGTAAGTCAGAAACCAGTATCCTTAACATGAATCTATGCGACATTCGAGGTCAAACAGGATGACTAAAAGCAAATGAAATAGTAACAACTGTGTGGTACATGATTTGAAACACTTGTCCTTTACTTAAATGTGCTGTTATCCATCTTTCATGACCAAAAAAACTGATTTGCTGAACAAAAGGGCGATACTCTGACACTTCCTCAGGTTATTATATAAGGTGGACGATGTGTAACAGCCTTTTCCCTAAGCAAAGGTCACCAGTCCTGGTCCTCGAGGGCCGGTATCCTGCATGTTTTAGATGTTTCCTTCTTCCAGTCCACCTGACGGTCATTATCAGGCTTCTGCAGAGCTTGATGATAGGCTTAGCATTTGAATCAGGCGTGTTGGGAGAGGGAGACATCTAAAACATGCAGGGTACCGGCCGTCCAGGACCAGGATTGGTGACCCCTGCCCTAAAGCATCTTCATGCTACAGTTAAGTCTGTGTCACTGTCAGTTAGTGAAGCTTAGTGAGCTTTAGGAAACTCAGGGATGCCCGCCCTCCTTAGAGCAAAAAAAGAAACTTGAAAATACTGTACAGTAGTGTTTCATAGCAGCTAAATTAGCTCCAGATTAAACCTCTATAAGCAAAGCTTTTTGTTTTAAAGATTACAGTAACTTTGCCTTTTCTTCCAGCTGAGTGTCTCATTATGGCAAAGTTGCAAAGGGCAAACGATGCTTCAAACACATTTTCAGCTGCCAGTAGATCCTGATCTACTAATGGCTGCAATGTCATCGGTTGATTCTGCGTCCAAAACTCTCCAGTGAATCTGTTTTTAACAAAGGAGCTGTAAGTTAAAGTAGTTTTCAAAGTGACGGCTGCAAAGCGTGTTTAGAGTCGATGCTTCGGTGTCCTCCTCGCAGAGCAAGGACCAGGTGAAGGACAGAGCCACCCTGGATTTTATAATCTGCCGCTGTTTTCTCATCGTTCCTGAGAAAAGACAACAAAAACAGGCAATGTAGAAGATGCCAGATAATAAAATTCATCTTTGAAAAGAAAAGGCATTTCATCTGTGAGAAGGACCATTTTAACAACCCTGCCCGAACTACAAGGCGACAATGAACAGTATATTTAGGAAGATTTATGAGAAAAAACCTACACTATTGTATTTATTTTGAAACCAGAGCGGGAATTTCAGGATAAGATCAGTTCATATCTTAAATTATGGTTAATCTGGAGCCTGTACAATGCATAATTACTGACTGTTGACTTGAGTATAGTATATGAATGAATGAATGAATGAATGAATGAATGAATGGTTTATTTTTGGTCTGTACATTAATCGCCGCACACACAACCACAATAAACACAAAAACCAAAAAAAGGAATAGGCTAGAAGCAAAAGCTTATTTTTTGCCTATCCTTTTCACCTGACACTGCTTACATTAAACTAAATGTGTACATCTTAAATTCATCAACCGAAATACAGCTAGACTTCACATTTGTCCTCACTTTCATACATTCAAAAACATAAAGACCTTTAAATTATAGTTAGTCTCTCTTACTTTAAAGAAATCTTGAATGGTATTTGGAACAATTTTATTTTTTACTTTATAAAACATCTGTAATATTTTAATATATACAATATCCTGCAATTTTAAGGCTTTAAGTTGAATAAATAAATTATTAGTTGCTTCAAAATACCCTACTTTATTAATTATTCTAATAGCTCTTTTTTGTAATTTTACTAATGTACTTATACTAGTTTTTCCTGCGTTTCCCCATATTTTTGCACAATATGTTAAGTAGAGCAGAACCAAAGAATATACCATGTATAGGCTGTTTTTGTTTAGTAAGTCCCTTGTTTTATATAGAACACCTATAGATTTTGACACTTTACTTCTAATACAGTGTGTCCCAAAAAATCTGACATAATTTCATCACCTAATAATTTGCATAACATTAGTTTGCTCTTTTTGCACAAAAAAAGTGTAATCAGTTTTATTTTTCTGCTTTCAGGAATAGACATGCCATTTACTGCAACAGAAAAGGCGTTCTGTGAACTGAAGTACGAACAAACTCAGTCAAATGTGAATGCGCAACGTGAATTTGTTAGAAAATTTCATAAACAAGCGCCAAAAGGAAAGCAGATTTGGAAGTGGCCTAAAGAAGTTTCAAGAGGAAAACTGTTTGGACTCCACTACTGACTTCATGTGTGCCGCGTCACAAGCGGTGCACACATTGAACATTTGTAATAACTTTGGAACATTATACAATTACCATCCCCCAGAATTTTTTATTAGAAATTAGTAGAATAAAACATTTTATGTCCAAAACAAATCCTATTAAGTATCATTTCTCCTGACCTCTATCACTCCAATATGGACATCTCAAATGATGTCAGTTTTTTTGGGACACCCTGTAGATTCCAAATGGGGTTTCCAACACCACTACTAAACCTACGAAAGGCGCATAAACTAGCCACTAAGTCAAATGCATTTCCTGAGGTCTATTTATGGCACAGAGGATCATCTAATTGTTTGTTTGTATGGTTTTGTTGAATATAAAAACCCAGACTATCATGAAGTTTCCCTTTTCTAGCCAGGTGTGTAAAACTTACATTTGTTTTCCACTGTAGATCAGTCTCTGCTGCTGAGGAGGGATCCCTTCTTTCTCCTCCACTCTTTCTTTAATCCTCTCCACCTGTGTGTAAATAATGTACATTACATACCTGACAAACTATCATGTAACAACACAAATGAGCAGACAGTAACAGTAGAATGTACCTTGTCTGTGGGTTCTATGTCAATCTCTATCTCCTTGCCGGTGAGTGTCTGTGATATCAATTAATAAAGGTAAAGGTTATCACATTTGGCAACAGCAGGTGCGTTTATTTTAGCAGGTAATGGTTAGGCTTACCTTTACTTTAATGAGCATCTTTCCTGACTTGACTTGTTTTTTCTTTTAATTATATTATATTTATTTTTTAAGTAGTCAAAGCAGAAGCAAGAATATTATATAAGTTCCCCAAACCTGTAGTATGATTGAGGTTGTGATTTGGCCTCTTTGCAAAACAAACACGATATTGTGTGTATTCGCCTCAAAATGAATGGGTGTTTCCTGTGTTTCTCAGTAGATCCCACCGGCCCCTCCACGGCAACTTGACAGTTCCGTTCCGACTTAATTTCGGGTTTATATTTTGTTTAACACGGTATTCTGTCTGAAAGCTTGCCAGCATACCGCCAAAAACGTCTCTTATTAGTTAGGTTAGTATCGCCCCAACGTAATCAAAGCAAAATTAGCATGCCGTGATACTAAAGACAATCTTCGCGACACCTTTGCTAAGTGCCCCAAAGCGAGTCTTATATTTGTAGTTTTTTGTACGGCGTTGTCCACACGGTGAGGCGCTAAAAGAACTACAAGGCGGTTGTCAGCCGGCGTTCCGCCCCCGTAAAGCTTCCCGCGCAAACATTGAAAAAAGGAAGCAGGCATCGGCGCTGTCAGTCCGAAGAAGAAGAAGAGGCACTGTCAGTTAGTCATCATACTTTCCCAAAGGTAAATTCTTTGTTTTTCGAACGTTTTAAGTACTTCGCCAAGGACGTATTAGTGTGTTATGATTAGGTTTAGAATGCTTATCAAGGGTAGTTCAATAGTAGGACGTAGAGCTTGTATAACCTTGAATTTTGATATCGAGGCCAAAGAGGCAACGCTTTTCTGACCTGTGACTGAGAGGGGATTAGCAGTAGCATTTGATAGCAGTTTAACTGGATAGATTTAGAAAACGCTGCTTAGCAAAAAAAAAAAAAAGATAGCCTTATGACTTTAGTATTAAACTGTAATTACTGCTCTGGCTCGTTGTACTTGTTCATTTGCTCCTTCCAGGTCCTCCACATGTACCCAGACCTAGTTCTCAAGTCAAAGCCACTTTGCTAAAGTTTGACCCGTCTCTTCCACAGTGAACTGACTGCTCCATTCCACTGCATTTACAACCAGGACCTGTGCAACCGGTCTCCAACATGCCCCGCATTGAGAATGACATCAAGCTGGACTTCAAGGATGTCCTCCTCCGTCCAAAGCGGAGCACTCTCAAGTCCAGGAGTGAGGTCAGTGTGCAGCTGTGGAGGTTTCCAGGAAAAGTGTCCGTATGTGTCCATTGTAGGAGGGTGGACTGACTGCAGTTTGACTCTGATGCTCTTACTGTATGAGTCCATGTAGGGGTTGTTGTGCAGAATTTTACTCCCTGCCGAAAACTGCTGCCCCTTCCTTAGTCAGCCATGAAAAGGACAGTGTGAACCAAATTCACCCTGAAATGCTCCCTGCTCACCCTGACTGATTAATTTTTCTTTTTTCTGACTGTAGGGTGTGAAATTAATTGTGAATTATTTATCCTCTTAACACCATCATAGCTGTGTAGCAGTTACATAATTAATCATATTGTAAGCTATTGCAGCTACATTGCCCCTCAGTGCTGTGTGTCCTGGGCCAGAAACATTATCAAGGACTCCTCACACCCCCACCATGCACTTTTTTCACTGCTGCGCTCCGGAAGAAGATTCCTCAGCATCCGGTGCAGAGCTGACCCCAGGACACGCCTTTAAAAACCACTCCCCTCATTTGCCTAATGAGGCATAAATGTATAGAGAAATAGAAAAAGGCCTCACTGAAATGTAAAAAGGACATGCAGAAATAAACAGGTGAAGCAGAAATAAATAGAGAAAGAAAATGCAAAAGGGGGAATACTGGTAAATATGACTATGAATAAAAAGATGCCAATAAATTAATAAAATGTCAGATGAAAATAAAATATAGAAATAAATAAGAAAAGAGATAAAGGAAATGTAAATAGAAAGCAACGCAGAAATAAATGCAGGGATAAAAATTAAAGAAAGAAAAATATAGATAAGGACAAAATAGGTAAATAAATGGTACAGAAATTAATTTATCAAGCCATTTATATATTTCTGTATATATTTTTCAATATGGCAGGTTTGGTCCTCCATACATGTATCCTTCATAGTAAATCTATGACTTTCTCAGGCTCCCTCCATATGTATAATCAACTAACTGCTAAAAATATTATGCTCACATTAATGTAACTAATTGGTAATTACTTAGAAAGAAAAATGTTTTTATTGTTTTTATTATCGTTTTATTATTGTTGGCTTCTCTACTCTTGAGTACACAAATGCACCTGATACACATGTCCATTCACTTACTCAGTCATGTCACTCACTGTGTTTAGATCGCTCCTGTCTTGTCCCACCTGTTAGGGCCATTATA
>JAPQRP010000012.1:345161-376499 GCA_037367295.1 Apogon hyalosoma | reverse complement strand
ACACACATACATATACATATATACATGTATGTATGTATGTATGTATATATGTGTGTGTGTGTGTGTGTGTGTATGTGTGTGTCAAAAAGAGAAATTAACACATGGATAAATAAAAGGATTGTGGGTTTTTTGTTTTTTTTTTTTCCAGATAGAAATATTGACTTGTTGTTAAATTGTCCCTAACACTAAGCCACTGTTATTCACCTGAAAATTTGCCCTTCCTGTAATGGTGCCCTGTAAACCTGCAGGTGGAGTTACTGAGGAGCTTTACGTTCAGGAACTCCAAGGGCAGTTACAAAGGGATTCCCATCATCGCAGCCAACATGGACACAGTGGGTACCTTTGAGATGGCCCTGGCTTTGCACCAGGTAAGACTTCACACAACACACAGCACAGAGGTGGACTGGACTGGAAACACCTTTCCCAGGTGTTTGTTTTTATCAAAAGATGTTAGGGACCAAGCAGTAAGGCAACCAGGAGACAGGATTAAAGGTTCAGATATGGGTTTTTATTTGCCCAAAAAATATCCAAAAATTGTTACAAATTATGGTTTAACAATTAAGTATATAAAAGAGGTAAATATAACATAACTGTACTCAAAGTAATAGCAACTAAGGCTGAGTACATAAACGGATGATCTAAACAAACGGACCAAAGCTGACCTATCACAATGAGAAAAAAAAAGGGGGGGGAACATATATAGTGGCTTGGCCAAACCATCTAACATAAAAGGGAAAAATAAAATGGGCCCTAACTATAATTAAATACAACTAAAGCTTTGTTAAAGCTAAATTCCCCCCCATGACATCACAGCACATGGTTTGGTCTGATGAGGTGGCTGCAGCATTTAGTCCAGCTCCACCCTCAGCCACGCCTTTTGCCACATCAGGACAGGACACTCCCATCACACCCGGTAACTCAAACCAAAGAACATAGGATTAATAGAAGAAAACACAACACAAAGTAATAATTTAATGGTCACCCTGCAATGTTCATATATGGGCACTCTATATAACCAGTGTAAGGTTGAAATAAACAAATACAAAATTAGCTAAACTGTGTATGTTTAATGAATTATTGAATGCAACTAAGAAGACCATGTGGTGCTCACCAAAGTTATGGAAATAATATGAAACTAATGAGGTGGTGAGTGTTTGTGCACATGTTACTCAATGTGTGGCTGTGCTCATCACAAAGTGCAGCGACCTAAATTGTCAGAACAAAACAAGGTGAAGTCTAAATGTAATCCCTCTCTAATCCAAATGTTACATAGCTGTCTGATAAGAGGACAAACCCTAATTTCCTCACCTTTGGCTTCACCAAAAGAAAACAACAGACATTCTAGACTTTTGGGTTATATCATACTGATAGAACAACCACAGAAAGTACCTTAGTCTATGCTTGACTCCTTGTATGGCGCAATAATGAATAATTGTTTTATAGGAGCATAAGTGTAGCATAAATATACGAAAACCTTGTAAAAATGTATTTAGCTGTTCTTCTCTCTGGTCAGAAATTATGTTGATTTTTTTTTTTTTTTTAATTTCTGAAGTTAGATAACCCTAAATCCGAACCATTAAGTTGCAGTGTGTTGTATTTATATAAGTACATCTGCTGATTTTGGGATTGTAATCCGATTCTTTGTGGAACCCTTACATGCTAGTTTTTTTTGCGACAAATCCTTTTTTGCTTAATGTTCCCAAACTGTGTATACATAACCCATTTATGTGATAACAGAAAAAACTCTGATGTTGGTAAAATATATTAAACTAGTGCGTTGACCAGAGGAGAACCATGTGTTATATTAATACAATATCTAGGGACTGAAGTTAGTAAATGCGTTGTTTGTGTTTTTAACTTCATTTCCCATCATGCGGTGTGGTACTGCACTTCCAATCAAAAGAGTTACGTGATCGTAAGACTATTTTATTCCAAAATGACTAATATATCCCAAAATATTGGTCCTATCAACTTGCCGAGATATTCAATGTGGAGATGGGACTATTCCTCAACTGTAGGTATCAAATTGGCCAGTTAAAAAGGTTTCAATTTGTCAGAACCGTACATATACACACAGATGCTCTGAGACCTTCCAGTATTAAGATATAGATAATAGTTACCATCTACCATTAAACAGAAAAGTAAGTATGTAGTTTTTTAATTAAGTAGAAAATGACTGTAATGCACTGTGGGACGCAGTATGTAGTGTTTTATTATGTTATCGTTCAAAAAACAAACACAAAACTTGCTTTATTAGGGAAATTTGGTCTCTCCATTTAACCCGTTCTAATTCATACATAGTACGTACCATTAGCATTAGCTCTTAGCACATTAGGAGCATCGGGCTGCCATTGAAGGCACTCGGGGACCAACTCCAGATCTTCTTCGGTAACTTGGTCACAGGCACCAACAGGAATAAACTACATCATATAGGAATCTTTGGAGATCATAGACCAGATTTTCAAGATCATCACTGTCTACTTTTGGTCAGAGTCAGTGGGTCAGTTTTTATCTCCGTAGTAACGTGGATGAGTAGAAGACAGTGGATGGTTGTTTGTTCAAGCATGGGTCCAGTCATAACCTCCTTGGTGTCATTAATTACATAAAATGAATGAAAAAAGTTGAACGTAGTTGTGCAAATTATAAATTAATAAGTTGTTGTCTGTCTTTTCCACCAGTTCAGTCTCTTCACAGCTATCCACAAGCATTACTCTGTTGACGACTGGTTGGAGTTTGCCAAGAATCAGCCTCAATGCGTGGAGGTACTCAAAGCTGAATCCCCGTGCCATCTCTTTTCTTTTATCGTGGTTATCAGTGGTGGTATACACGGTTTGTCTTTGTGTGTCTTTACAGAGTGTAGCAGTGAGCACAGGGACCGGTGAAGGAGACTTCGAGAAGATGTCGGCCATCTTGGCGGCGGTGCCTCAGCTAAAGTATATATGTGTGGACGTGGCTAACGGCTACTCTGAACACTTTGTCCACTTTGTCAAAGACGTCAGAGAGAAGTTCCCCTCGCACACTATCATGGTCAGTACATGTCAAAGGGGCTCAATAAGTAAATGTCCAGGTTGCCATACGTAATGCTAAGTGGTTGAATTTGTAGGCAGGAAATGTTGTGACAGGTGAGATGGTGGAGGAGCTGATCCTGGCTGGCGCTGACATCATCAAAGTGGGCATCGGACCAGGTGATCATAGTCTGACATGTCCACACAGCACCACAAACAGTACTCAAATGCAGTTTCCTGTTTGGAAATGGTCTTATTTCCATGTGGTCTTTTCTCTGCAGGGTCTGTGTGTACAACCCGCAAGAAGACAGGGGTGGGCTACCCCCAGCTCAGTGCTGTCATTGAGTGTGCAGATGCAGCCCATGGCTTAGGGGGCCATATTATCTCTGTGAGTAGCTCTGCTTCATAGAAATACTGTTCTTGATTAACATATTTACCAAAAAATGTGTCTTTTAACCCATAAAAGCCCAGTGCTACTTTTGTGGTAGTTCCCAAATTAATTTTTCTCCAAATTTAACCTTTCTTACATGATTTATTGCCATTTGTTATAATACTATCTTCTGCATTTTGCATTTTCTTCAGTATAAATCATGTATTTTCCTGTATTTAATTAACTGATGATGCAAATGTTCATAAAAGCTCAGATTAAAGTTGAGGATTATTATAGCAGAAACAGAAAACTGAAGAAAAAGTGACTTTTTCGGCAAAGATATCAAAAACTGAGCATAAAACAGATGTCTCCATCCACTGTCACTGATCCAACTCCATGGGTTTTACTGGTGAATCAGTGTTGTAGAAGATGACAGTGTTTCCATGGTAACTACAGAGCCTCTGAACATCCAAAACCAGCCCATCGTTAGAGTTCAGTCCGGGCCTGTTGGATAAATTTGCAAAGTTGTATTGATCATTTCAGATCCAGATGGCTGTTACTAAATGTTTTGTACCTCTGATGATCTACTGTGATGTCTAAGTTTTGATAAACATGTGTAAATAAGCTGAAGCATAATATTGTTAAAATTCCACATATTTTTCTTAAGAAAGTTTAGGTTGTTAATGGAAGCTCGGTTATATACATTTTTTAAGGATAGTTTGTAAATTTAACCATTTTCATCATGTAATTTTACTTTTTTGCTCTAAAACAAAGAGAAAAATTTGGAGTTGACATTATTTCTAAGTTATACTTTTATTTTACTGGCCTGGCCCATTTGAGACTGAACTGGGCTGAATGTGGCCCCTGAACTAAAATGATTTTGACACCCCTGCTTTAGAGCTTCCAGGTTGTCCTGTATTGCTTTTTGTCAGTGTATCTGTATCTCCATATTTAAATTTTCTCCTAATGACATGTGTAGCTGTCTCATATAACAGTACTTTATTTTTCTCTTTGACCAGGATGGAGGATGTACTTGTCCAGGAGATGTCTCCAAGGCTTTTGGTAATTTTCCATAACTAAAAACATTTTGTGTAGAAATATGTCTTTTGAATAATATATATATATAGTATTTAAATACCAGTATCAATTTCCATGTGACAGGTGCGGGGGCTGATTTCGTCATGCTCGGCGGTATGCTTGCTGGTCACTCAGAAAGCGGAGGCGAGGTCATTGAGAAAGGAGGCAAGAAGTACAAGTTGTTCTACGGAATGAGCTCCGACACGGCAATGAAGAAACATGCAGGAGGCGTGGCTGAGTACAGGTCAGACTCACTTTGATAAGGGGTAAAGTGGACTTTTAGAGTCTCTAATTTTCAATATAAAACTATATTATGACATTTGTTTTGTATCCCAGACCCCTGTTAGAAAAGAAACCCCTGAATTCAACGTGTCCCAACACTTTTGTCCATATAGTATAGTTAAAAACCAGTTATTTCCATGTTAACCACTTAAAAGTCAGATCACTGTGTGCAACGGTGTGGTCTTCATGTGTTTTTTTGCGTGCAGAGCGTCAGAGGGGAAGACGGTGGAGGTTCCCTATAAAGGCCCCGTGGACGTGACAATACGGGATGTCCTGGGTGGGGTCCGCTCCACATGCACATATGTCGGCGCCGGTAAACTGAAGGAGCTGAGCCGCAGGACGACCTTCATTAGAGTCACGCAGCAGCTCAACACCGTGTTCGGTAATGACAGCTGAAGATTTGGCCTCACACCGGGGACTGAGCCTGCGACGCTGCCGGTCTGACCACGGGATGCTGTTTGTGCTCTGGGCACAGGTAAACACAAATGGACAGACACATTCCTTTGTAACTGTTCTGATTTGTTTCCTTTGTTGTTTCCAAAAGTTCACATTCCCCAACTGGGTCGCCTTTGGTTACTTTATTCTTTCATACAAGCCACCAAGTGTTTTAGAGTTCAGTGTCTTAAAGAGTGTGATCAGTCCAACATATGCTGCTTCTGTAGGTTTTTGAACGTTTATGCAAAAATGACAACATAGGTGTCACCTGCAGCCTTAGGCCTGATCTCAACTCACCCCTTGGCCCTCCCCCTTACCCCTACCCCTTGGCCCTTGCGCTTGGCACTAACCCTTGAAATGGAGCTGCAAGGGTTAGGGATTGAAACATTCCCTTATGAAATGGTTCAACCCTTTGCAACCTGTTACGGCATCAGCAGTCATCGATGCTGCTATAAACAGACGCGACAATTTGTTTCTGAAAATATTCATGCCGTCAGCAGCTGGAACCATCTCTGTTGCATGGGCTTCGGTCATCTTTTTGCGGCTGTCAACTATAAACCGTCTCTATAACACCAATCTATAACACATTGAAACGGCATTAAACGATCAATCAAATGATTAAGTTGTTTACGAAGAAAATATGTACATTTGTGCATTTCTGTCATCACACCGCAGCATTTTTTTGGCTGTTTTTACCTCCATCTTGCCAGTGAGTCGAACAGAATCATGGGAAATTTCTCCCACCCCTCCGTTCGTAGTGTGGTCCTGGAAAATCTCCGTTTCGAGGGTTATACAGCCCTCTGCCTTAGCCCCTCCCCTCCGTCTAATCGAGAAGTGGGACGACACTACCTCTTCACGTGAACATGCAAAATGGAGGGGTAGGGGTAAGGGGGAGGGGCCAAGGGGTGAATTTGGATTGGGCCTTAGAGTTTATAAAAATGATCTGTCTTAAATGATTCCAGAGTACATATACATGTACAACTGCCATGGAAGATTTAAAAAATACTGTACTTAAATATTACATTTTGCACTTAATATTTAATTTGCAGTAATCTAAAATGTAGTGTTCACAATGGAGTATTAGAAGTAGACAGAGGGGGAAATAAACATTTGGTATTGCAACAATAAAGTCAGAATATTTCAACAAAAATCACAACTTTTCTTGTAATATCCCGTTTGTTGTCACAGTATTGAAACAGAAAAACAAGACTTCTTTCGCAGATTATTATTATTTCATTATAACTTTATCCTCATCAAATTTTGACTTTGTCCTTTAAATGTTATGACTTTATTCTCCAAACAGTAATAGTGCTTTGTAAATTTCCCTTGATTTTATCCTTTTTTTTTTTCTAAAATTATGTTTGTTGTTTTACCTATTGAATAGATTGTGAAGGATATATGGACCAGTGCAAACCTTAATTATAAACGCAGCACTAGGGCACATTTTGATAGACTGTATATGGAGCACACATTTAGTAAAGATGTCCTACCTTCATAGAAGTTTTGTTAAAATAAAAAAAAAACAACTATATATTTAAACTGGTCTCTTTGCTTCTTGATATATACCAAAGGGTTTTAGCTTATTGAATCACTGTATGCATTCATATTTTCTTCTTTTACGTTCTTTGAAGTAAGTGGTCCTTCCATGGAATTATCTGGGTCTTATAGTTTACTACCATCAGTATTTGATATGGTTCTCCAAACCTAGTCATGTGTTGTTTCATTTTATACTGTCACATTCACTGTATACGACAGAATGTAAAATGCATGGTTACCTACGGTTTTTCTATCACTTCACATTTTATTCTGTCAATAAAAACATTCCACATCTTATATGTAATTGAATGGCTTTATTTTGTAAATCATTCTTGTTCTTGTTCAGATATAGAGAAAAACAAAAATATTTACACATTTATCACCACTAGATGGAGCCAAACACCATGAACTAGATTAGACCCAACACACTTCCACAAAACTCCACCAAAGTATAAGCCCTGAAACTAAATTCACCTTCTGAGACCCAGCAATGCATTTTTGTCCTCTGTAGGGGACAAGAGTTTAACAGAACACTGTCCACTGCAAAGGACATTCCATTAAAAAATACAAAAAAATAACTGAAATAACTTGAATCATGTTGGTTCCAATCAAGATAATTATTTCATATAAAAAAAAAAGCCAAATCAAGACAATTATTTAATGTAAAAAAAAAAAAAATTCCAAAACTTTTCCTTTCCTGGGTCTCAGGAGGTTAAGGTTATTACTACAATGGGAAAGAGTAAAACAATCGTTGCATGACCTGTTGACAAGCTGAATATCGACTTAACACTAAACAGACATTAAACAGCTGCACATATTTGATACCATGCATTAATTAGCGTAATGATTAGCAGTGCGGTCCCATCTTTTACAAAAGTCAACTTTGTGGTGCATATGCTGTCAAATACTCCACAGGAACAAATATATAGTGATAGTACTGGTACCTCCTGCCTTTTTGGTACCAGTGGTCATGTTGTAAACTGCACCACAGATCTACCGTTGCTGCTGGGGTGTAAATTCAGTATCCTTCTCAACCTGGACTAAAGGGGTTAGGTTTGAGGGGCCAAGGAATACATCAACTGTGAGTATTTCTTCTCTCTGGTACTGCCCAGTTCTATTAAAGGGGGAAAGGTCAGCAAGGAATCATCCAGGTCCCAAAACTCTTCTGCTGTTTCAAGCCTCATCTCCATCCTCGTGATTATTTCAGTGTTCTCTGTTTGTTGCTGGAAGGCAGAGTTGTACGTTGCATCCAGCAGAGCAATCATCACAATCGGACTGTTTCTTAACAGCATGAAGAGCCAGTCACATTCTTTGGAAACACCTTTGAAAGTCTGGAACCGATTGGGTACGTTGGTCTGGGGGGTACTAGAGCGCTGCCTCCTCCTTCTACAGTAAAGAACATGCTTTTGTCTTGGGACGGTGACATGCCTGGGACAAAAACCTGCAGGTTAACGATCAGGTCTGCAGCTGATTTAAATAGCTACTTTTTTGGGTCAACCACAAACAGCAAAGCTCTACAGAACTCGTCCACCTTGGCCCAGATATCTTCACGACCTTGTCTTATCTCCTTGACCAGTTTGTCTCGATCGTTTCCAGGCTCCAGCCCTTTTCTTAGATCCACAGCCTTCGCCCTCTCCACATCCTGATGCACCTGAGAATACATCTGCAGGAATCTGAAGGTGTCCTTCTCATTCTGGGCTGCCTGTATGCTGCTCTTGCTGGTTTTGATGGACACCATACGGGCCGAGACTGAGCTCCGGACACTGGCCAGGGTGACGTCACGCAGGTTCTTCACAGCATCAATGAGACGCACACTGGAATGGTCCATCTTCTCTGTTGCACTCTTCTCCCACTTTTCCAGACCCATGTTCTCGTCGTCTGTTTTCAGCAGTAAAGCTTTCAGCTCGGTGTTGAGTGTTTCCATCAGCTCTTTGTGGGCTGTGGAGAAAGTCTTCATGTTGTGGAGGCGGTGCTGGTCTTCAATGGCACAGGAAACACATACACAGGTCATGTCGTCCAGGCAGTAATACTCCACCAGTTTGCCATGCTGGGGGCACTTGTTGGCCCCACCTAGAGTCGTTGGTTCGGTCAGAGGATGAGTTTGCAGTAACACCGGAGTGGTCAGATGGGCCTGGAGGTGCTGGACACACATGGAGATTTCACATTTCATGCAGGTCTTCCGTGCTGGTTTCCTGTCGTCCTCTGCACACATTTCACAAAGAATAGTTTGTGGCTCTTCTTGTTTACAATCAGACATGTTTACAGGTCCTTTCTTTGTCCGACTAAAAAAAGAAGTCAGGGTTTGCTGGTCTTTACACAGACTGCTTTACCACAGCATCACTCCGCATCAGTTTTGTTCTGAGGCTTTGGTCTGAGTCACCAGCCTTGGTCACGTGCCAAAACAGAGAGTCCTGGCTGGAGCTGGATCATGTTCACTGTTAAGTTTCACATTCTATATCTGATAAAAGCCTCACAGACAGAGGGGCGGACCTTTTGATATGACTTGGTAAAATCTGATGGTGTGTATTGTTAATTAAAGCTGTAGAAAATCTATTAATTAGAACATCTTATAATGAAGTAATCACAATTCTAAAATGTCTTGATTTTGATGTAATCACATATGTATTGTCAGATTTGCTCTATTTATTGTACCTTAAAAATACTCAATCAAATTTTCTCTCCATGTGTTACTAGTACCGCAACTTAACTTTGCATTGCCAGCCCTATACAGCACTGCACTGCAACTTAGCACTGGTGATCATTCACCCAGTAAAATCAAGGATTACATAAAATTAAGGTTCTTAAGCGTGGAAATTGTGATTAATGAAATATGAATATGCTGGCTATAGAAAACAATGAGTAAATTTATTACAGAAGCTCACAAATCACCTCTGTGACAATTGGAGTACCAATTACTATACCGCAAGAACACTGAGTTTGGGAATTTGAATAATAGCTCTTTTTGAATGGGCCAACCTGACTGGTCTCGGGATACTCCCTCCCACACAGGCATCTCCATTGCTTCTGGGATGCTTGTTTGACTCCTGGAGCTGTATTTGAGTCTGTCTTTGACTTAGTGACTCCGCTCTGTGATTTTTTTTCTTCTAAGCGAATAAATGGAGACATCTCCCAGCTGTTGGCAGTGATGTTTATTGTGGCTATTTTTATTTTCTGGTACTTGCCAATCCTGCTGAAGAATGATAAGGAGTTAGGGAAGCTCCATACGACTTCTATTACCTCTAGCCAGCCAGTTTTCGTTGCTGCATTTTCAACCGGAGGCTCAATCACTTGAAAAGAGACACTGCGCTTTTTTTCTTTCTTTGGCTCTTCAAACCATATTTCTGAGGGAGGTGTCTCGAAGACGTCTGTATACTCTGTTGTTATACAACTGAGCTGGTCACCTTCACAGGACAATCCGTAGATGTCTCTGTCTTTCACATCATTTGTATTCTTTTTGTCGCACACACCCATCATCCAGTTGTAGTCTGTTGAAATGCTGATCACCCATCTGTGAAAGCTGGAAAACGGCTGGGTACTCTGAATGCGAAGCATGTGGGCAGACCCAACATTTTTCTTCAACCAGCTATTGGAAAAAACTGTCCTGTTGTCTTCAGACAGTGACATTCCAGGGCCCAAAGTCTGAGGGTCAAAGGTCAGGTCTAGAGGAGTCGGCAAGAGCTCTTGATGATTTTCTGGGTCAACCAGGGTGAACAAAGATCCCCAGAACTCGTTGACTTGCTCCGCCATCTTTTCACCACCTTGTCTTATCTCCTCGACCAGTTTGTCTCGATCGTTTCCAGGCTCCAGCCCTTTTCTTAGATCCACAGCCTTCGCCCTCTCCACATCCTGATGCACCTGAGAATACATCTGCAGGAATCTGAAGGTGTCCTTCTCATTCTGGGCTGCCTGTATGCTGCTCTTGCTGGTTTTGATGGACACCATACGGGCCGAGACTGAGCTCCGGACACTGGCCAGGGTGACGTCACGCAGGTTCTTCACAGCATCAATGAGACGCACACTGGAATGGTCCATCTTCTCTGTTGCACTCTTCTCCCACTTTTCCAGACCCATGTTCTCGTCGTCTGTTTTCAGCAGTAAAGCTTTCAGCTCGGTGTTGAGTGTTTCCATCAGCTCTTTGTGGGCTGTGGAGAAAGTCTTCATGTTGTGGAGGCGGTGCTGGTCTTCAATGGCACAGGAAACACATACACAGGTCATGTCGTCCAGGCAGTAATACTCCACCAGTTTGCCATGCTGGGGGCACTTGTTGGCCCCACCTAGAGTCGTTGGTTCGGTCAGAGGATGAGTTTGCAGTAACACCGGAGTGGTCAGATGGGCCTGGAGGTGCTGGACACACATGGAGATTTCACATTTCATGCAGGTCTTCCGTGCTGGTTTCCTGTCGTCCTCTGCACACATTTCACAAAGAATAGTTTGTGGCTTTTCCTGTTTACAATCAGACATGTTTTCAAAAGCAGATTGTTTTCCTGTTTTGGTAGAAAAGTAAAAACAAAAAGTGCTCTCTGAGTTGCCTGAACTTATTGTTTCTCAGTGTCTGGTTAGTTTGCTTCCCCTGCGTAATACTACAGAAAAGTTTCGTTTCCTGATATTATTTAGTCTGAGTCACAAGTCTGTAGGAGTGTCAAAACGTTCATGGGTGGAGTTCCAGTCACTGTAGCCTATGTTCAAGAATACACAGGGTTTCTTGATTCAGCTTTTGTTAAATAATGCGGAGTGCTGAACAAATCATTTTGCCCTTCTTTGCTTTGCAGAAAACTGAAAAGGGAATAAATTTTTTTCTGATATTCATCATCTGCCTCTCAAGCCTGCTTCCCTGACACCAGGAGATTTTTTGGTAACATGGGGCGATCAGGTCTGGGGACTGGAGGTGCTGTTGTATCATGATGTATTACAGAATAATTTACCTAAAACTTTTAATCATGGAACAGTTTCCTCAGGAGTGTCAAATGCATTTTAGTTCAGGAGCCACATACAGTCCAGTATAACCTCAACTGGGCCGGACCAGTCAAATAATAACAGTGAAAAAAGTAAAATTACATGATGAAAATGTTTGCATCTAGAAACTATCCTTTTACAAAATGTCAACAATCATGAACAACCTAAAATTTCTGAAGAAAAATAGGTGCATTTTTAACAATATTCTGCCTCAGTTTGTCATTTACTTGTGCATTACAGCTGACGGATCCCAGTGGATGTAGAAATACACCAACATTCAGTAAGAGGCAGAATGTTGTTAAAATTGCACTTATTTTTCTTCAGAACTCTCAGGTTGTTCATGGTTGTTTAGCTGAGTCACATTTTTCTGTGAAAGGATAGTTTGTAAATGTAAACATTTTCATCATGTAATTTTACTTCTTTAAACTGAAACAAAAAAGAAAGACTGGGAGTTGTTACGGCGATCCACTTGAAAATGAAAAGTGACTGAAAATGGGTCTGACACCTTTGACTGTTACTAAATTCAATGTATATTAAGCATTTCTTCAATTCTTCCCAGACTGGACCGGTTCTGGCCCATGGTCTGTCTGTTTGAAACGATCAACAATAACAGCAGTCTTAGGGATTCTTCAGGTCAACAAAGATCGACTAAAAATACTCTCTGTGGTTGATTTCTCCTTCTTATTCGTTCATTTCTTCTCTCAACCAAAAATTAAAAAAAAAACAAAACAAACAAAAACAAAAAAAAACACACACTGATCTGGATGATGTGTTCAGGACGAGAAGGGATCTGCCACATCCTTTTGACATTATTTTTTTTTCTCCAGTTTTCTCTTTAACCTAATGTTTCATAATCATTTGAACAAATGAAGGAAACTGTGGTTATTTATTTAGTGACATTTTCATACACGTCTTTAATTTATTCGATCCAGAATATCTTTTGTCTTGATAAATGTCTTATTTTTGTACTGGTCATATTCTTATAAAGTATTGTAAATGATCGTATTGAATGTGGAAATCCCACTCTGTGCTTTTAAACATTGTGTTGGAGCTTTAAACAGGTGACCCTTCTCACCTGAACACACAGTTTGATGGACAGTGTACAGGCGGAAACACTAAACATCCTGTTTGTTATGCTACTGTTAGCTGCTTTAGCTAAGGTAAGTCACGAAAACCTGCAGTTGAATGTGCTTTCCATGTCGACTCCGATGGGTTTAGTAGGTTCACCGTGGACTTTACTTGGGTTGTACCTGGTCTGTTAACTACAATTCGGACTTGCGAACTCGAAAAACTAGCTACAGCAGCGAATGAGTGACGCTAACTCATGTGGTCGCCGTTAGCTGCGGGCTAACATGCTAATGCTAAAAAAGGCCTTTGCTAGTTGTTTACTATAAGCGTCTGTCACTGGTTTTATAATTTAGTTTAAGAAATGCGCTACCTTTGAGATTAAATGTACTAAATCTTACATATTTTAATAAAATTATTCGGAAAACAAATGTCAAAAGTAGTGGTTAGCAGCTGTTTTCAGTGTACACTATTGGGACACCTGCCCAGATCATTGAATGAAGCTGTTCCAGTCACTTCCACAGGTGTTAGTGGTATTTGAACTAAGTGGAAGCAGATGTGGTTGGCTCCTAAAACCACAGTCCTTCAGATTAGTGTAAGAATTATCTCTTAGCATAGAGAACTTCATTTGAGCTCTGACTCATTGGAGGAATGAGCTGAAACTTTGGAGTAAATCCCTGAAACTTGTTAAAGAAAAGAAAGCCCTTAAATTATTGTCTTTGCTAGAAACATTTAAGTTAATATGAGATGGCCTCTGTGATTTGTGATTTTATTTTTTTTTATTTTTTTTAATTTGTTCTCAATTTATGTTATTTTATGTTTGTATTACACTCAGATGTATGACGTATGGTTCCCTTTTCATATTGTACTTGCTCAACCCAACGCAAAAAGAATGTGATGTGGTATGATTTTTCTGAGCCTTGTATAATTGTAACTAATTTTCAAAAAAATTAACAAAAAACCCCCTTCATCTAAGCTTTAAATCTCCAAGGTATGTGTATATACGTACAGTCGCAAAAAAATCATTAGACCACCCTTGTTTTCTTCAATTTCTTGTTCATTTTAATTCCTGGTCCAACTAAATATACATTTGTTTGGACAAATATAATGATATCAATAAAAATAGCTCACAGTAGTTTAATATCAGAGCTGATATCTATCCATTTTCTATGTTTTCTTGATAATAACCCAAATCACTTCAGTTCTTCCATCAGTGTCTGTGGCATTGTACTGACAAAAACAGTGCTTTGATTCATTCCATGTTTTCTTTTCTGTCTGTTTTAGTCACATGATCCACACAGGAGGTTTTGATGACTTTTGATGATCTGATATTTTTTTCCGCGACTGTATGTATGTATATGTAATGTGCGGGCAGCATTTTGAAATAGATCTGGTAGCTCTGAGGCAAATATTCGTTTGAGTGAAACCCATTCTCTCATTAATTATCAGTATTTCACATTTTAACCCAAGACTGTATCTTGGACACTACAGCCAACCAGTATTTTTTGACTTAATTCTTCTTTATTAGTGATTCATATATGGCAAAGTTTTACTTCTTTTATTCTGTACTTGTAAACCAGTGTTATGTCAGTTGAAGCTTGGTTTATTTGATACCTTATGTCTTGGATTAATCCTTGAATATCTTGGAACACAATAATTCAAACTGCATTTATCATGAATATTTAAAAAGTAATGACTTTTTGAATTTAGCGTCTTTTCCTTCACCACTCTTTTCATCAGTAAAAGCAGTGTAACGTTCCATTTTCAAGCCAAAATTCTTAGACAATAATGTAAATATAAAGCTGAACTTTTGTATGGTGTTAACCAGGACCTTTAATGCAACTTTCAGAAGGTTTGAAGCAAATCAGAAATGGTCAGTTAGGAGCAGTTTCTGGAATCTGGTGATTTCAGATAGATTTACCCTTTACACATGACGCATCAAACAAATAACCGTCCATTTGGTCGGTATATATAACAATATATTTACAATTATATTTCTTCCATCTATCGTATAGAGTTGGATTTTTGTATATTTCAATATTTCTTTGTAGTTTTGCATATTGTCATTATTTTTTGGTGTATTTTGTGGAATATTTGTATACAGTCAGCCTTTATACAGTCTTCATACAGTGATATTTTTATACAGTCTTTTTGCACTTGAAGTGTTTGCTGCTAAAAAGAAACAGAGATGCTAAACTGATTTTCACTCTTCCTGTAACAGTGACAATAAAGTTGTATTCTATTTAGTCAAACTATGATGTTATTTTTGTTGTTCTTTGCAGGACTAGAGATGAGGCATAAGGTTGAAGAATTCCACAGCTTCAGACCGAACTCCTCCGCTTCTTGTCAAGTGTTATCATCAGATCTGACCTCTACCCCCACGGCTTCCATCCCCAACCAGAATGGGAGATTGTGTCTCCCCCTGCTGTCTGAAACCCAGAAGGTTACATGGGTCTACTTAGACCAGATTAACCTACAGCTGGATGGTGTGGTAGAGCTGGATGCGGCCTTCGACAGTTTTCCATATCTGACCCAGAAACAGACGGTTGCACTGGCAAAGCGCTGCTCCCTGCACCCAGATCAGGTCAAGGTGTGGTTCATGGTCCAGAGGCTTCGCTATGGCATCAGCTGGGACTACAAAGACATTCTAGAGGTGCAGAGGAAGTTGACTTTGAGCAAAAAGGTAGCAAACAAAACAAGAAGAGATAAGAAAGATAGCAAAGAGGTGAAAGAGTCTGGTGGAAAGACAGGAGGAGAGGCCAGAGAGGAGGAGAAGGAGGAGGAGGTGAAGAACGACACAAAAGCAGATGCTGTAGAGGAAGACAAAAAGAATGTTGAGAAAAAGCAGAAAAAGATGATGAAGGACAAGGTGGGAAAGAAAACAACAAAGCAAAGGATTGAAAAGGAGTGGCCAGCATCCATCCAGACACAGAAAAATCTTTCCACTGCAGGGAAAAAAGTAACAAAATTAAGCAAAAGATCGCATTCAGACATGCATCTAGGAGCCGGTCCTGATCCGAACAAGAAGCCTTCGCCAACGTCGGAAATCACCCCCAATCTGAAGAGTGTTGTAAGCCCCGTGAGCAGCAGCGCACACAGACACGCAGACGTCAGAAGCAGTGCAAAGACGTGCTCTCAGCTGGCGATGTTGAGGTCGGTGTTCTGTAACTCCCAGTATCCGGACGCTGCCGAGTATGGTCACATGACGCTGACGACTGGCCTCCAGCACCCGGTGTTGGTTCAGTGGTTCAACGACATGCGCTACCGCATCAAGAAATTCAAACCTTCCTGGATGAACAAGGAGCAGCACAGCAGGGCCCTGGCCAACATCAGGTACCGGCAGTACCTGAGAACACTGGAAAAGGCTGGAGCGGGTGACGCTGGCATCAGACACCGAACCGAGACTGAGGAGCAGAAGCTGCCCTGAAGGACGACGGCCAGGACTGGACTTGGTTTTAGGATGTGTTTTCAGGAGCCGTGTGTCCATAGATATATTTACAACTATTACAAATGTTCACGGAAAGTATAAAACTCAAAAATGTCCCAGAGTTTGCCTGCATTTTTCCTGGTTTGTGTAGTTTTTGCTCTTTTTGGTGAAGAGTTAAAGATCTAACAGGAAAGTAAAACAACATTTTTGTATTTTTTCTTTTAAATTTTGACAGTTAAGTCACGATTGATTAACTGTTATCAAGAACATTCCGGAGGTTTCCCATAAAGCTCTAAAACATCCCTGACAGTACTGTGGACAGATGACTGCTAGTTTTTTCATGCAGTCATCTGTGAAAAACCCATCTCAACCATTTTTAACAGAAAACAGTTCTTCTGCTGCAGCCATGTCTTATATAATCTATAGCCCGACCTCTGACCACAATTCACATTATAGTTTTATTTATTTATGGAAACGAATACTTGTCTTCTTTTCTTTTTAAGATACAAACCTGTCACATTCACTTAACATTTTATAGAAAAGTGGTTAATGATGTGAACGGCAGTGACAAACACTATATGGACAAAAGTATGTGGACACATTGAATTCAGCTGTTTCTTTTCTAACGGGTCTGGGATAAAAACAATACTGACAAATGTAATAATACAGTTTTATATTGTGATAAATATCATTACATTGCATTGGTTAGTGTTGTTTAAATTATCTTTGCTTCCAATCTGCCTCAGATGTTTTTTTTTCTTAATTTCTCTCAACAGTGATTTAGTTTTTTTAAATCTGTGACTATGATTTTAAATGTTCTGCCTCTAAATTTCTAAAATATTCTCCATGATCTGCCTGTAAATAATAATTTTGTACCACAACTCATCTACTTTCTTCATATCTCACTTAGGAAGAAAAATTTCCCATTAAACTTTTAAGGATGTTTTTTTTTTTTTTTTTAAGTATATGGACAAATATATTGGGACACATCCTATCTACAGCTATAAGATATCCTGTTCAGGCTGATTTGAGATAAAAACAATATTTCCTTAAAGTTTAATGGGAGATTTTTCTTAAATCAAATCAGACAGAAATTTCACCCAAACTAACCAATGCAATGATATTTATCCCAATATAAAACTATATTCTGACATTAGTCATTATTGTTTTGTATCCCAGACCCATGTTAGAAAAGAAACACCTGAATTCAATGTGTCCACATACTTTTGTCCATATAGTGGATGTCACTGCTGTTCACGTCATTCAGATCAAATCATATTCTGTCTTGTCTGTTTGTTTTCAGAATGTTGCAGACGTAAACATGAGGTTTTCCAGCTGGTCTTGTTAGAGTCTTTGGCGTGAACAGGTCCGACCACCTGTGCCCAGATTTCACCTCCTGACTTCACGTCCAGAATAAGGTCAGCCCTCTGCAGATGCCACGTATGGACTATCCCAACCACTCTATGTTCTTTTGAGCCTTGGTTTAATTTCATTCAAACCAACCCTGTGTCCTACTGATGAAGTATGAGCCTGTCAGGGGATGCATCGCAAAGTTGAGTGTTAGAGCAACAAAGCATGATCAAATGGATCCTAGAAATCTGTTGTACATGATAGGATTGATCCAGAAGGTTGAGTTCATTCAGATTCAGCCTGTTATGGTTGATGGCTTTATGTTATATGTAGACGTATGTTTGATATTTGGACAGGTTTGTAAGTTTTGCCTGATCCTGTCTTGTTCTTTTATTCAACATTAGTTTGCTGTTACTCAATGGAAAAAAATCGAAATCTTACCAAGTGTATTTTTCTCATTTCTAGTCCAAATATCTCATCTCACTTAAAATAAGACAGAATCCTTTAAAGAGTAACTTTTCAGTGAGATATAAGAACTTATTTTTGGAGATTTTTAGCAAGATTTTTTTTTTTTTTTTTGCTTAATTCAAGCAAAAAAAAAATCTGCCAATGGAACAAGTGAAAATTATCTTTTTAAGATTTCTTGAGATAAGATTTTCCAGATCTTTTGTCTAAAAATAAGTTCTTCTATCTGACTGAAAAGTTACTCTTTAGGTGATTCTGTCTTATTTTAAGTCTGATGAGATATTTGGACTAGAAATGAGAAAAATACACTTGGTAAGATTTGGATTTTTGCAGTGTTTCAATTTCAGACATTAATGATGAGTGCATTTTTCCATTGAAGGCCTTTGGATCTGTTAACTTATTATTTGTTGTTTAATGAACCATGACTCTTATATTATTAAAACAGAAACCTAAATATGTAAAGAAAACTGTTCAGATTCAAAACAAATGAGCCTCATTCACTTACAGTTCAGTTAAGGAGTTGCTTGTTTATTAAATGGGACTGTTTTTCTAACAATCTATGTTGAAATAAAAGGATTTTCCGTTAATAAATACTTAATTTTCCAAAAATCAGCCATTCTTGATAATTTTTTTGTTTAATCGTGCAGTTTTCACAGTAATAGTGATAGTCACAAACATCTGATTTGTTCTTGAGTAAGAATCTATGCTCACAAATTTGACTTTTCAGTTCTACACTGGAACAATATGATATAATTTAAATTAAAATAATATTTTAGCATTTACAGGGTATTTTTTTGAATAATTACATTTATTATTTTACAACAGGGGATATAATTCGTTACAGCTGTCACTCCCAAAGTCAGAACACCAATTAAAAATGTAAAATACACGACAATTATATGGGAGTTAATTTTTCTAATTACAACAAATGAATTAATAAATATTGACCTCACCACAAAGCATGTCAAATGGAGAGGCTTTGAACACAAAAGATGATGTAAAACATGCAGTTAGACAGAAATAACCTAAAAATGGAGATTAATGCAATTTACAACATATATCTGTAAATGTGGATACCATTGAGTCTAGTGATTGATTTCTTTTCTCAGATCAGGAACCCCTGCATTTTAGGAACACTGAAGGAAGCTCCTTAATATTAGCACTATCTACAATACAAGTAAACAAAAATATAGTACAAATCTGGACTTTTGTGTAGGACATATTACACAGTAAATAGAAAAGAAAAACATTATTATCAAAGCTATTAATTCTCATGCGATCCAGAAAACATCTATATTTTCTTTTTTGTGTATCTTTTTATAGCCTGTATTACAGACTAAGGTAAATGACGTAGTCTAGTAGTCGTCATTCATAAAGTCAGCATTGACTCCATAGTTATGAGACGCTCATATTAATGTAGATAATTTTGCTTAATCTTAAGGCAGGGGTGTCAAACATACGGCGTGTGGGCCAAAACCAGCCCAATAAAGGATTCAGTCTGGATTGTGGGGTAAATTTGTGAAATGCAAACCTTACACTGAAAATATTAACAATCAAGGATGTTGAACTTGTTTTAGGTCAGGTTCCATGTACAGAACAATATAATCTCAAGTGGGCCAGAGCAGTAAAATACTATTGTAATAACTTGTAAATAATGACAATTTCTCATTTTTCTCCTTGTTTTAGTGCAAAAAAAATAAAATTACACATACATTTTTTACATAAACTATCCTTTCACAAAAAATGTGAATAAACTGAACAAATATGAACAACATGAAATGTCTGAAGAGGAGCAAGTGCAAGTATAACAATATTCTTCCTGTTATTAAATGTTTTGTGTATTTGTAGATCCACTGGGATCTGTGAGTTGTAATTTACATTTGGGTGTTTCTCTGAAACTGGTCCTAAAAACAGGACATGCGGCTAAAAATCCAAACCAGATGTAGACTAATGTTATGAAGCAAGTTTGGAAGCACTTTAGGTCTATTTTAAAAATAAATATAAAAATAAATACTTACTGAGATAAAAGAGAAACTATTTTTCAGATAAAACACATTTTTATATTATTTTTATACAGAAATCCACATGTAACACGGTCAAAAGGAAACGAAAATTACGCACTCCTATTTTTTTAATATCTCTTTATTTTCTCACAGGTACATTTTGGGAGTCAAACTAATTATCCAAGGCAGAGTGTTTCACAAAAATGGCCACTGTTGCAAAATCACTCAAGATTTATGTGTTTAAATGGGCAGGTTCTGCATGTAACGTGAGTGGACACGATGGGTTACACACAAAACCTGGAATGAGACTGAGATTCATGAAAAACACACATCTGGATTAGAAAAACCACCAGGATCGTCAAATTTAACACAGTGTCCCAATTTTGGTCCGATTTTTGGCCCCAATATTTGATTAAAAATTCATTAATTTTTGGATATGGCTCAGAGCAAGAGTATAATTTTTATTTTTATTTTTTTGCATTTATCTGAGGTTGTTATTAGGTACATCCTGGGGGGAATATATCTAAATTTCACTTTTATTATTGGGTCTAAAAAGCTGGAAAAGTGCCAGGTACCAAAATGAACCCAGTTTCATAGAAGCACACATTTATAAATGATAAGATGAGGCATAATATTGTTAAAATGACAACTATTTTTCCTTAGAAATTTCTGCTTGTTCATGTTATTCACATTTTTTATTGGATGCTTTGTTGATGAAAATATACCCGTAATGTAACTTAACTTTTTTCACTGTTATTATTTTACTGATCCAACCCACTGGAGATCATACTGGGCTGAATGTGGAACCTGAACTAAAATCAGTTTGCCCCCCCCCCCGTCTGACGGAGGTAAACTGCATCACTTTTCACAGTGTCTACTTGAGATGGTGAATAATAGGGAGTCAGCACATCCTCAGATTAACAAAACCCAACCTAGGTCTATTAATGCCTGTTAGACCATCAGTGACTTCAGGTCCGATGTGAGTAAACAGCTGAGGGTGGCTTCATCGGTTCCAGGTGGCGCTGTATTCGGCTCTCTGCGGCTGCCACAGCTCGGCGCCTTCGATAACGCGGCGGATCATGGAGGCGGAGGTGATGAGCAGGTGTCCGGCTACCTGAAGGAGGGCTGAGGCTAATCGCAGGGCTTCTCTGAAAACATACGACCATATAAAGCACATAAACTCTCACCTCATCAGACATAATGGATCCTGTTTGGACGTAAATGGAGCGTTCGCCATGGGATCAGTGGATAGGTTTGACTCAACACACTGTACTGAGTCTGTCAGTCACATTAAAAGGAGTAACTGTGTTTTTTTTTTTATTGTCAGAATTTATTAGATTTATCATTTTTAACCCATAAAAGACCCAGTGCTACTTATGTGGCAGTTCCAAAATATTTTTTTCTCTATATTAAAGTGTCTTTTAAAAAGTGATTTATCACCATTTATTTCAACATTATCTTCTGTGTTTTGTGTTTTTATAGTAAATATCATGTATTTTCCTATATTTCATTCACTGATCATGCAGATGTTCATAAAAATAAACAGAAATCTATAATGTTTTGGTCAGAGATGTGGTAAAGGTTTGGGGACGTTGTGGCCTTTTTATATTTGTGAGTGGCTTCGAGCATGAACCCCATCCAGTTATGAAGCTGAAGTTCCTTTCGTCTTCAAAGGAGTGATATTTTGCTTTTTTAAATGGAATTCTTCATTTTCAAACATTTCCCTGTGGTCTCCATAAACTGTAAATGCTCTGCTTGGGTCTGAATTCTTCATTAATTAAACACTACAGGCCCATCTTCAACCCTACACTGGAAAAATCGAAATCTTACCAAGTGTATTTTTCTCATTTTTAGCCAAAATATCTCATCACACTTAAAATAAGACATAATCACTTAAAGAGTAACTTTTCAGTGAGATATAAGAACTTATATTTAGACAATAGATCTGGAAAATCTGATTTCAAGAAATCTAACAACAATAATTTTTACTTATTCCATTGGCAGATTTTTTTTTTTTCTACTTCAACGTTTTTTGCTTAAGCAAAGAAATCTGCCAGTGGAACAAGTGAAAATTATCTTGTTAAGATTTCTTGAAATAAGATTTTCAAGATCCATTGTCGAAAAATAAGTTCTTATATCCCACAGATTTTTTTGCTTGAATTAAGGAAAAAAAAAAATCTTGAATTAAGGAAAAAAAAAATCTGCCAATGGAACAAGTGAAAATCATCTTGGTAAGATTTCTTGAAATATAAAAATCCGTTCTTATATCTCACTGAAAAGTTACCCTTTAGGTGATTCTGTCTTATTTTAAGTGTGATGAGATATTTGGACTAGAAATGAGAAAAATACACTTGGTAAGATTTAGACTTTTTCCAGTGTATTTCTGACTAATGACACCAGAAAGGTCATTTTGAGCACTGGCCCTTTAAATTCACATGCACCACTTCAGGCCCCGCCCCCTCCTTGTTGTTGACTGTCCTTTCTGTCCCGTTCAACCACTTGTGTTCATTAATACAACCAAAAACTGAACATTCTAGGTCATCGGCTTGAAGTTTGGACATATTTTCAGTTTTTACTCCAACTGCTGCTGCTGATAAACAATTATGTCGAACTCGGAGAAATGTTCATCGGAAGTCTGGACCTTATATGTGCAAATGTCATGACGTAACTAGTTATAAAACGTAACAAATTAAGTAGGAATTCAAACAGGTAGAAATCCACTGGATTTTTGCCGGAATGAATCTAAAGATAGCTTTGCAGCAGCTGGAGGGTTCAAATTCAAACTGTATGAACTATTAGGGTCCAAATACACAAAGAAATGAACCAAAGACTAATAAAAGTGGGTTTAGATAAACATGAGCCCTTAAGCAGCTCTTCTGTCCCTTCCCTCTTGACTTACCTGAGGATTTTCTTGGGTCCCAGACACTGGAAGTCAGCGCTGACGGAGTACAGGCCTTGAAACGTGGCCTTCACGCTCAGGGAGCCGAACACATCCTTGGGGCTCATCTTGTACAGGTCAAAGGTGACACGGGCTATGTCCTTCCCGGTGCGAGGTTTGTCGACGTTAGGAGACTTGGCCATTAGTGCACCCTAAGGATCAGGGACGACAGCCAGGTATCAGATGTACTAATAGCGACGACTCTGCTGGATCACAGAAACAACAAGAGCCTCGATGTGAGACTGAACCTACCGCCTGAGGTCTCCACGCCTGCCCGGGCTCCAGGGCCATGAGCGTGGTGTTGTCCGGCAGGGTTATGAGGAACTCATCTGAGTCCACCTCTGTCCCGTCGTCTTCACAAACCAAAGATAGAGACATTGCAGACAGGGACAGCATCAGCGCCTGGCACACCTACGGCACAGACAGGACGAAAGGAGATCAAATCCAAATGAGCCTCTTACTGTGCCAGACACCTCTGCACAAACGGCACTAGGATACCTGTAAAACTAATATACAATACAAGACTAGATATTTATTGTCACTGTTACAGGAACAATGAAAATGCATTTAGTAGCTCTGTTTCTTTTTAGCAGGAAAGACTAAAAATATCCAAAAAATACTGAAAAATATTGGCAATGTACAAAAACTACAAAGGTAAAATATTAAATATACAAAAACTACTAAAATTTAAAAAACAAGGTGCATGAGTTGTGATTATTGCACTGAAGTAGGGTAAGTATTGCATTGTGACAACTTTAAGGTAATGTTACATCCAATCTACTCATAATCCACTCGTTTCAGTGCTGGTTTCACTCTTTCTGTCACTTAGGTTCATTTCTTTACTATTTTCCTTTTTGATCATTTCGTTTTGGTCCCATTTCTCCCCATGAGCGCTTTTAACCCATAAAGACCCAGCGCTACTTTTGTGGTGGTTCGCAAATGAATTTTTCTCTATATTTACCCTTTCTTAAGTGATTTATCACCATTTATTGAAATATTATTCTCTTTATTTTGCGTTTCTTCAGTAAAAATCTGGTATTTTTCTATATTTAATTCATTGATCATGTAGATATTCATAAAAACTCAGAGTAAATTCAAAGGTTATTATATCAGAAACAAAGAACACTGAAGAAAAAGTGACTTTTTCAGCAAAATGTCATCAACTAAACATAAACCCAGTGTCTCCATCCATTGTCATTGATCCAACTCCATGGGTTTTACTGGTGAATCAATGTTGTAGAAGATGGCAGTGTTTCCATGGTAACTACAGAGCCTCTGAACGTCCAAATGGGTCATATCTGATGACCATGAAAAGACGAAGAACTGTATTTTACACCAATTATTTATATGTATTGATAGGATTAGTGGATCAACAGGTGTTAAACATTTTACGTCAGTAGATGGTTTCGGTCAGTGGTTCCTAACCTTTTTTGGCTCGTGACCCCAAATTTCTGGCAACCCCAGACATTCAAAACGGAGACATTTTTTTTTGCTAAAATGAATTTGTTTTTGTTCAGTTTCAGCTTCACAGATTGTCATGTCTTATATGTATTGGGATTGTCTCTGTCAACTCACCATATAGTTTTATTAGTACGTTTTTGTTTTTTGTTTTTTTTAACATCAATTACTAGTAATTTCAGGCGACTCCACGTGGGTCCCGACCCCAAGGTTGAAAAACACTGGTTTAGTTCAAAGGTGGATGTTTGGGTCTTTATGTGTTAAATGTACTTTCTTAACTTTTCATGATGAAACTTTTTGCTCCTTTTATCAACCGTGCATATGAGGTTTATATTTCCTAGAGGCAGGTAAGCCTGTTGCCTGTTTTCCTTTAATTTCAGTGAAGCTCACCCTCTCTTTCAGCTCCTCCAGGGTCCCGGCTGTCACTCCCTTCCTGGTCTCCCTGTCATTTGAACACACTCTGAAGGGCCGCTGTGTTGGGGACCAGACTCTCTTGGTCACTGATCTGAGGAATGACAGAACAGAATTATTATTATCTTTTTAATCACAGTCATACTTTATGTGCTGGACTTCTTGGATTTTTTTCTGCCTGGACCCTCAGTGCTGCATCATAACAGACATATTACATTACATACATAAAATTAATAATGATGTTGGGACAGTCCCTAAACAGAATGTAGCTGTACCTAATTGTATTATTTATACCCGTGGTTCCCTGCTATGATACTATCTATGTTGATTTATTGTGCCACAGCCTGTACTTAACCTGTATTTCACCACATTTTATACACGTTATACTACACAATTTGTCAAACTGACTTTAACTTCAGCTTCCTTTTCTATTCTTCTCTTATTCACCTTGTGTTACATTCTTAAACAACTCTTTACTCCAGCAGTCAGCTACACATACTTGTTTTGCTTGTTGACACACTTGACACACCATGAAAATCAATACAGAATTAACATGTGGAAATTAATTCTTTACTTACTTAATAAATGAAGATGTGGTATCCATCCTCCTTCTGTTTAGTTGTTGCTCTTTCTCTCAGCTTTGTTTTCTTCAGTGTTTTTCTTGTGTCTACTTGTAATAAAGTCACTTCTGGCTGTGTTTGACCTAACAGCTGGACTTTGACCTAAGCCTGGTGATAATACAAGTACATGACAGAACAAATCAAAGTTCATCTTTTGATTGATCGTGTGTCAGAGTCAGCCTTTCTTCAGACGTCAAGTTAAATCTATATAGATATGACCTAGCAGCTATCACCAAAAACAGCGTTTTATGGATGACACCATTTCTTTAATAACTTTTTGGCAATTGTGTTATGCATTATTTTTATTTGCGAATTAGTGTGTCATGTTGTGATATTGATTAAATACATCTCATGCTCAGTTGCATACAGGAATCTTTCCCCTGGCCTTGGAAACTGGGAGATTGACCCAAATCCCAGAAGAAAACAGACTTTGTGGACTGTGTGATTTGGGAGAAGTGGAAAATGAATCACATTTTTGTTTGTATTGTCCTATGAACTGAGAGCCTCTTTGTTTGATGAGATGTTTCTTCTAAACCCTGATATGTTCTGGAGCACTGATGATGACAAATGTATATAAATTTACATTATTTGTTTGTAAAAAGCAGCAGATGTGTTGGTTTAAACAGGTCAGTACATTGTCTTGTTTATATCTATTGTGCCTATTGTCTGGTGTTTGGTCTTTGGTTTCTATTTTTGGTGTCTTATAAGCCCATGTAAGGGCTGGGCAGATTCTTATGCAGGACACAATAATAAAAATTCATTCATTCATTCATACATAATTCAGAAGATGACGGATTTGTGTGACGTAGCTAGTTCCGCCATGTCTTCTATTATGTTTTATTCATATAATGCTGCCTAATATGACATTAGCTCGAATGTACACCTCCTTATAATGTCATTACCGGTTGTTTCTTACTTTTCTCTAATTTTCTACGCTTTACCCAAATCCTCATATTCTTCTACATTTACATTTCCGACTATTTTAGTTACATTTCAGTGCTGTATTTTCCTCATTTTGATGCTAAACAGTAATAGGCTAGCGGGTCTGCTACATCATATCCTTGAGTTTGTTTGCTTTAGTTAAACTAAGCACCGGCGGGCGGGGTTGTTTCTTATTTTGCCGCGCCAAAACCGTAAGCGCCGCCACTGCGGGGCGTCTTAATGTTTTATTCGAGCGACTCACAGTATGCTCGTGAAGGCGGGAGGAGAATAGGCAGTTGTTTTCGTCGTAGGCTTGTTTGTTGCTTTGGGTTTTACTGCTAAATAACACACATGCTAAGGTTTAGAGTCAGGTAACGCCATTTATCTCCCGTGTTAGTGCTCATCACCGTGGCACAGCCTCATAAATAGATTTGCGACTTGAAACAGTTTGTTATGCGCTAGCTTTGCAGCGTTTGCGTCTCACATTACTAAGCTAACATTACGCACTTTTACCGGTAACATTTGGTGAATTAACCTCCCTGACGGATTTATTAATACAGTGAGATGGCCACACAGAAGCCGAAACTAAATGGTGAGTGACATTCAGGTTGTGTATGAAGATGTTAAGACGGTCTGCGATACCCTGTTGTTGATGAGGTTGAACCAATCTGACAGCTAGCTAACAGGAAACCCCTGCGTCAGTGCTTGTGTATCACTAAGTACACAGTGCACCAGGCTAGGCATCTGAGTTCATTTGTAGATGCTTATACTTTGTCTTTTTGTTTCTTCAGCACTACACTTCTGCTCCACTACATCTCAGAGGCATAATATGTAACTACTCCATTTGTCAGACTACTGTGGATCCTTTTGTAATCATAATTTTTCATCCATTTCATTCTTTTATGTTCAGTCTTGTATGTTTGTGATAAACCGAAGGATAAAATATTGCTTAAGTTTCAAATAACCATCCTCTTAGACGAGCTGGAAAATGGCTTATCACAAAGGAGAAAAGATGAGAATTTGACATTTTATAGGGTTCCCACGCGTCCTGGAAAACCTGGAAAATGACTGACCAATTTTCCAGTCATGGAAAACATATGGGGAAAAAAAAAAGGTCAAGTGACCTGGAAAAGGGAAAATTCCAGATTTCCAGCAGCAAAGCACAGGAAGTGCAGAATCAAATAAAGACAAATCAAGAAAGCTGTATATACTATTTACTGATCATGCCACAGGTTTATTACACAGTTTGTTGCGTTGTTGTTGTTTTTTTTAGCATGGTTATTGCACAGAATTTTTGGAGCAGTTTTTGTTGTGGAGCCTGACAGCTGCAGGAAAGAAAGACCTGTGATACCTCTCCTTCACACACTTTGGGTGTATCCTTCTGTCACTTATGGAGCTCCTTAGTGCAGTGAGTGTGTGTTGGAGGGGGTGGGAGTCCTTTAAAGGCATATGACAGCAACTGCCTAAGCTAACGCAACAAACAAATATGCTTTATTTATAATAATAAGTTGAATTTATTAGGAATGTACACAAATACTGGTCAGTATCAATGTTGGGTGGACATATTGGCCTTGTTGACTGACACTGACTGTAAATGGGATTAATAAGAAATTTTAATAAGATATTGAACAGATCAGAGCTTACCAGTGTTCAGCTGTTCTCATAATGTGTTCATGGCTGTTTCTGAAAATTGTGTGATTGCAAGGTGTTGTAATGGGGGCCTTAAGGACTTTGATACTGTTTAGAGTTATTTGTTTATGATATAGATTTAAGATTTGTTTCTGTGGCACCAATGAACATCAGTGTCAGCACTGACATTTAGCTAAAGTAAATAATGCTAAAACGCTCAACTAATATGGCTGGTCAGAATTGTCTCTATATGATCCTGTTTTGTTGAACTGGTGATCCAGCAGCAGCATTTTGAATTAATTGAATGTGATGGAAGGAAGATGGGAGATTATTTGTATGGAGGTTGTTACAAACTTCTAAACAAGAAAAGTATGTATGTATGTATGTCCTCAATAGACTGAAACAAGTCTGATAGTTGAAAGTAAATTTAGTTGCCACAAACAAGACTAAATGCCATCATTATATGACCATCATCACGGTTTGACAAAGCATATAAGACACCCAAATTACTTGCAGTTAAATAAAATGAGTACAGTTCATGCCCACTGTTTCAATGTTTCTGTTCTTCTCCTTTTGTCCTGTGTTCAGACACCACCCTTCCTTTCGTTGCTCTCCAGCTCCTGGCACCCCCTGTACGCCTGGTGTCTGCAGCGCTATGGAAGGTGATGAAGCAGAGGGATGTGATGCAGTATGGGGTCGTGGAGGAGTTTGTGACGTCAGCCTGTGAGACTGTGCCTGGACTGCTCACAGTGAGACACCAGGGCAAGCTGGCGCTGGGACTGAGAGCACGGGTAAAAAGACTGAATGTGACAAGTTCATGAATGATTTTTGTTGATGATGATTGTTGTTTTTATCTTTTTTGGATGATGTTAGTTTAGTATCTGCCCGTCCTTCTCCATATGTATATATACAGATATGATGATAATAATGGTCCAAATGATGATACATATTTTTTTTTTGTAAAATGTTCATATTCTGGCTCACATTAAGAAATCTCCAGAGTAACACATTATTTAATGGAATGAACATTTGTTACATAGTTAAGTTTATTCATTCCTTAATGTCATTCTTTTGTCTTTATAGTTAATCTTTGAGCTGTGCAGCACTGAGCCTGATACAAAACTCATTGAAATGCATCTGAAAAGGATTTGTGCACCCTCAGCCTCTTCATCTTCCTCAGTGGTATGTTCCCGCAGCATTTGTACTATGGACTGGAGTTAAAAAATCTTAATAAACTGTGTGTTATAATTTTAATAGGCTAACAAGGTTAATGTTCCTCCCAGTTAAGTAATAAATGGAATGGAATCAGATTCTTTTCCTTAACATACTGTCATCACATTATGCTGTATCATTGTGTTAAAGTTATTATATATGGTACAGTTCAACACAGGCTGTAGTGTAATTTTTGCTCTTTTCTTCTCAGAAAAAGGATCTAAAAATTCTCAGAACTGTGGAATGTTTCCACTCTCATGTTAAAATATTGCTGTCAGACCCCACAGAGAGGGAACGGTACTTCAAGGTGAGTCCTGCTTTTCAAATATGAAACGTCACCAGCAGTTAAAAATGTTCAGTTTGTGTATGTTATGACCTGTAGGTATGTAATATCCAGCTGCTCTTACCTCTACTGACAGGAGGAATTTCCTGTGGAGTACGGCCAAAAGTTTGACCAGGAACTGGAGAAGCTGCTATGGGAGTTTTTGATCCGTCTGGACCAGTTCCTTCCAGTTCCCAACCTAGCTCAGGTAATGAAAGGGTTTTTAGGCAAGTTATGCTACTCTGACTTAGTTTTTGTCCTTATATTAAGGAAATGTCTAACATTTGTGGAAAACAGTAGATGAAAGGTGTGTTGGAGCAAAAGTATAAAGTAGTTTATAGGCAGGTGTGTTTCTGTTTTGTTTGTTGACATATTATCAGTTTGTCTTAATTTTTCTTCAGTCTTCTGTTTTTCTGTGTAATTGATTTGATCGTGTGAACCAAAAAAGTATTTATTTTTATTTTATTTGTTTATTTAATAGGGACCATGCACATTTATGAACATTGCTGTATAAAAAAAATACACCCATGTAAATATGCCAGAATTGGTAAAAATAACTACTTTTCATCTGCAGTCCCTAGGCAGGTGATAGAACAAGACATAAAACAGCCAACATTAATGCATCCCTCGTTCTCTATAAATAAAAAAAATTAAAATACACATAATGATGACATAGACATCATCAAAATAAAGAAACAAGCAAAGAAACAATAAACAAATAGACACAGGATGATCACAGGGCTGTTAGCCTATACATTCACTTCTATTAATCAAACCATGGTCAGTTCTGATCTGGACCAAGACTGCCTCTTTAAATCACACCAGTAACTGTGTTTGCTTCGCACAGAGAAGTCCATAAGCCTGGACCAAACAAAGCAGGTGCAAAATCATCCTTAACCTAAATGTTAAGCGATGTGTTTTCTGTGCAGACTGTGTCATGGCTCAGTGAAGTCCCCCTTGTGCTGGAGGAGTGTGCACGGGCAGCCACCCAGCCCCAGCTCCTGAAGATTCTACTGGAGCATCAGACCTGCCTGGGCCATCTGGAAACAGCAGGTAAACAAGCTAACCTGTAAACGTTCTGCTGAGACGTGTGCTTGTGTCCTCTTCTTCTGCTACAGTTTAAAGGCTCATTTATGCCCGCTTTACGTACGTAAATATGTGCGTCTGTTTCTAACACTGTCAAGCGCCACTGCCTTCATACCTCTGTGCCTCTGGTGTGTTGGAATGAATGTTTCTCAGTCAATCCACCAGAGGACGCCGCTCTGAATTAATATACTGGCCGAATACCATGAAGATGAGGACAGTTTTTTGAGGAGAAGAAAAGGAAAGTCAATAGTAACAAACATGGCGACAACAGAAGAGGTATTACTAATGTGGATATTGAGAAGGGTAGTTGTCATAAATATGTCACACAGTCGTTCTTTGAAACTTTCCGCTATTTCTGGAAATTATTCTCCAAATCTCAACTCTGCCTCCACGGTTCCTGGTGGTACTGGTCCATATTCTCTGTCTGGGTTTGCATCCCCAAGCTCCCAGAGAATGGATAGAATTATATATGCAATGAACGCAGAGGACGGACAGAACGCTCTGTCCGTATACATCTGCGTCTGTAAAGGAGTGATATTTTCCTTTTTTTTTTTTTTTTTTTTTTAAATGGAATTCTTCATTTTCCATCATTTCTCTGTGGTCTCCATAAACTGTAAATGCTCTGCTTGGGTCTGAGTTCTTCATTCATTCAACTCCACAGCTCCATCTTCAATCCTATTTCTGAGTAATGACACCAGAAAGGTGGTTTTGAGAGCTGGCCATTTCAATTAGTGATGTACGGATCTGGATTTTTTTGCATCCAATCCGATTTT
>JAPQRP010000012.1:327627-339742 GCA_037367295.1 Apogon hyalosoma | reverse complement strand
TTTTTTTTTTTTTGGGATTAGTTTTGCCGGTACCGATCCAATATTGACTTTTCACAATGAAATTTTATTCTAAATTTGGAGTCATTATTTATAGGTTATTATACTATTTTTTTTAACTTGAGGTCACAATTTGGCTGATTGTGGAACCTGAACTAGAACAAGTATGACACCTTTGGCTCTTGATAACTTTAGTATAATTTTTGCACTTTGCACAGTTTTGGTCCGTTTTAGCGCATCTATGGACAGGTCTGTCCAGGCATTATATGGGGGTGCATTCCGTGCTGTGTGTTAGTGATGCACGTATCAGTGGGTTACTTGTGGGTTGGGTCAAATAATTCTACAAAAGCGCCGTGTATTGAAAAAAACCTGACTCACGCATGACTACCAGACCATAAAGTGAAAGTGAAACTTATAGACGCTTAACTAATTCCTCTAGGCGTTCCTGCTGTTGTGCAGCTTTTCCCTACCTTTGGAAACTGGGCACAGATTGGCCCCGATCTCGTGACTAAATCCGATCTTCTTAAAAATGTCAGATAGGCAGCCAATACAAATTTGTAGATCGGATCGGGACATCCCTACTTTAAATGCACATGACCCCGCCCCCTCCAGGTTGTTGACTGTGCTTTCTGTCCCGTTCAGCCGCTTGAGTTTGTTAATACAACCAAAAACTGAACATTTTAGGTAATGGGCTTGAAGTTTGGACATATTTTCAGTTTTTACTCCAACCACTGCTGCTGATAAACAATTATGTCGTACTTGAAGAAATGTTCATCAGAAGTCTGGACCTTATATGTGCAAATGTCATAACGTAACTAGTTATAAAACGTAACAAATTAAGCAGAAATTCAAACTGGTTGTAGAAATCCACTCGATTTTTGCCCAAATTAATCTAAAGATAGCTTTGCAGCACCTGGAGGGTTGAAATTCAAACTGTATGAACTATTAGGGTCCAAATACACGAAGAAATGAACCACAGACTAATAAAAGTGTTTTTAGCTAAATATGATCCCTTTAAGGAAGTGCATGAATGGGCCTTAATGGTAACTGAGCGGAGAATTAATGCTTAATGAGCTTCTGTTCTAATGTCACTAAGACCTACATTTCTCAGCCTCTGAACTAAATAAAAAACATAACAGAAAAATCAATTGAGAGTTTAGATTTTGGCTTTTATCATAAAGTATTTATAGTCTTTACCCTAATGTCAATGATCATATCAATAAGCAAAATTAACATACGTACATTTTTGCGTTTCACAGCATCCCTTCCTCCAAACATGGGAGACTCCATCCTGGCTTCACTTTCTCTGCCTCCATCTGGAAGAGCCCCTTCAGATCAGCCGACGGCATCTAAGACGACTGCCATGAACCGCTCCGCTACCTCGGGGCCTGATGGTGTACAGACCCGACACAACGCGCCTGTTATTAACCCCGTTATCGGACTGATATCTAATGACAACGTACCAATCATGAGCTCTGCCAGAAGGTCACAGAGAAGTGGAGAGAACTCTGAATTCACTGGCGTTAAACAAAAGCACGTGTCCAAACCCAACAGACAAAAAGAAGACACAGAGGAGGACGCAGGCAGGTCAAAAAAAACCAGTGGAATGAAACATAAACTTCCAGATGAAGACGACAGTGAAGAAGACGAAGAAGTGTTGAGACTGGTCAGAAGTGGGAAAAAGAGGAGTTTGGAAAACGTAGTGCGCAGGAGCAACAGAACGAACAAGAACGCGGAAGACGAAGGACAAATGAGCAGAACGGTCCTGGAAACGCGCATGGCCCAGCACGGTGTCAAAACCCTGCCTGATGATCCGTCCCTGTCCTCCGTGTTTGTGTCATGTCTGAGCAGCCAGCCCCGAGTTAACATCAAAAAACTGTCCCTGAGTTCCGTTAGCACTCGCACAGGAGACGAAGCCCTCGACCAGCAGCAGCAGCAGCAGACTCCACGGAGAAAATCACCGGTGAAAACCCCCTCGCAGAAACCCCAAAAGCCTGACTCTAGTTTTCCAGGCTTTCACGACAAAGAGTAAGAGACATGGTGGAAAGTAGCGGCAGTGCATGACCTCAGCTGTTAGCAAACAAAACTGGATCTTGGGTTTATATGACTTTTATGTTAGATTTTCCACCAAGTTATTGATGACATTATTGATCTATGAATTTGTTTTTCTTAAAAACACAGTTGTGTCAAAATCTGAAACCCAATAGTTGAAGTTAAAGTTGTGTATAAAAATACAAACATTCACTATATGGACAAAAGTACTGGGACACGTTGAATTCAGATGTTTCTTTTCAAACAGGTCTGAGGTACAAAACAATAATGACAAATGTTATAATATAGTTTGTATTGGGATAAATATCATTGCATTAGTTAGTTTTGTTTAAATTGTTATCTTTGCTTCCAAAATGCGTCAGAGATGGTTTTTACTTAATTTCTCTCAACATTGATTTTGTTTTTATCCAAGACTGATTTTTAAATGTTCTGCCTCAAATAATATTGATGTTTATAAACTATTTGGACAAAAATATTGGGACACATCATGTCTACAGTTGTAAGATGTCCTGGTCATGATGATTTGAGATAAAAACATCAATATTTCCTTAAAGTTTAATGGGAGATTTTTCTTTTTCAGTGAAATGTAAAGAAAATAGATAGTTAGTTGTGGCAGAAAATTATTATTTACAGTCAGAGCATAGAAAATATTTAAGAAATTTTGAGGAGGAACATTTAAATTCATAGTCATGGATGAAAAAAAACAAGGCAATGCAATAATACTCATCACAATATAAAAGTGTTTTCTGACATTTGTTATTATTGTTTTGTATCCCAGACCCCTGTTAGAAAAGAAACACCTGAATTCAATGTGTCCCAATACTTTTGCCCATATAATGTACATGTTTAAAGGTACAGTTTGTGTAATTTCTACTTCAAAGCATTTAAATATTATCATCAGTATGAAGGAATAAGTTTTATTGTTATGACAAAGGTATTAGTATTGCAGCCTTTAGATACCAGTGAACCACCAGCCCTGTTATATAAAATTACAGACATTTTTAGGAATTGTGTGCGAACATTGTTATAGAAATGTCAAACCAAACACAGTCAGTGGTTCATTGTGATGATTGGTGAGTTTGCTAGTGTGGATGCAAACTAATGTGTTAAAAACTTCAGTGACAAAGTGAACAGACAGATTGAGGTTATCGCCTTTGTTCTAAGTCAAAGTAAGTGTTTTTTTTTGGATTCTTGATCTGTTACCCATCAGAAAGATTTTTCTGAAATTAAGAAAAATTCTATAGTTTATACTTAATCTGTTCTTGACTGGCTGTCAAAAAAAAACAAAAACAACCAAAAAAAAAAAAAAACAACCACATTTTACCATAACTGGTAAAATGCTGCACCCTTTGTTGATAATAAGAATTACTGTTAAACTTAAAGCCTACAGCTGGGGGGGTCAAACATATTTTAGTTTAGGGGCCACATTCAGCCCACTTGGATCTGAAGTGGGTCAGACCAGTAAAATAATAATAATATTAGGGCTGTCAAAATTAACACACTAACACGGATTAATCCATCATCACGATTAATCTGATTAAAAATGTTAACGCAATCAACCCATCTGCAGCGAAGAATGACCCCGAACGTCTCTGCCAAAACATTTGGGTCAGTTTGTCCAAATAGAGTTAGCGTCGCACATAAATAAATGGTCAGCTGATCCGGTAGTGACAGGCAGCAGAACTAACCCATAAAGATGGAAGACAATAAACAGCACGTTGGCCTCTGGATGGAAATAAGAGGACAAAAAAAAAACAAAAACTAAGATGAAACAGTTGACCCACATTTAGTATTAAACACACTCTGCAGGAAGGAGTTTTCTTTTCACTGAAGCACTTCCAGCTTCAAATACCACATTAACATGAAGCACACGTTAGTTGGGGGTTCTGCTAGCACTAAGGCTAACGCATCACCCAACTTGGACAAACACGTTAAGTGCATGTATATTCTCTTCTTTCCTGAGTCTGTTTGCTCATGCAAAATGAAATGCGATTAATATAGATTAAAAATGAATGATATTTAATTTTGATTAACTGATATTAATCCACAGCAACCCTATAATTAATCTGCTTAAAAAATTTAATCGTGTGACGGCACTAAATAATATATAAATAAATAATGTGAACTCCAAACTTTTCTAGTTAGAGTGAAAAAAGTAAAATCACATGATGAAAATGTTTTATTAAAAAATGTGAATAACACGAATAACCATCAACAACCTGAAATGTTTAAAGAAGAAATATAAATGCAATTTCACAATATTATGTCTCAGCTTCTCACTTCCACATGTGCACAACACAACAACACACAGTGGATCTACAAACACTCAACAGGCAGAATACTGTTACAATTACACTTCTCTTAAATCGTTTCATGTTCATATTTGTTCAGGTTATTCACATTTTTGTGAATGGATAGTTTGTAAATGTGACCATTTTACTTTTCTTACTCTAAAACACAGAAACATTTGGAGTTGTCATTATTTATAGATTATTATCTTAGTATTTTACTGGTCTAACCCACTTGAGATCGAACTGGGCTGAAGGTTCAACCTGAACTAAAATGATTGTTAATATCTTAAGTGTCATGTTTTGCATTTCACAGATTCATCCCACGGGTCGGATTGGACCCTGTGGCGTGCTGGTTTTGGCCTGCGGGCCTTATGTTTGACACCCCTGGCCTACAGGCTTTAGGACTGTACAGTTAGATGTTGACTTTTCAAACTATTATTGTAGACTGTGGTTAAGTCTTACATATACAATAAATGCACGTGTTCATTTCTCCTGCTTCATTCATTTTTTTGTGTGTCTGAGATAGTATTTAGGAGTTAAATGTGAAGAATTTATCTAACATTTCTTTATTAATTAGTCATAAAGCCTCCTAAAGAGCATCAGTAAGCAGCCTTGTCACTACACTGATTTATTTCCAACATTTATCATCCATGTTACTATTTAATGCTTTAATTGTATCGATGTCTTTGACAGAAATCGACCTACGTTACCGGATATGAGCAGATCTCCGACACGGCCACGACACAGCGCAGGTGATTTAAGAACGTACACGAACTGTTTTGAGGATTTAGAGCAATGAAAGGCCAGGTGTTGAGTTATTTTAGGCTTTAATGACAGCGTTTCCTTCTGTGTTCAGAGCCACTGGCCCCTCCAGGAGACAGCGAAGACTACGTAGCCGATTCTGAGGACGAAGCCACCAAGAACTTCAAAGTCAGGGTATGTAAGACTGAAACGAGAGGAAAAAAGTGAACATTTCAGGAAGAACGGCAACATATGTTTTTTGTTTTTTTATGGAAATCTATGGCTACTTAAGAAAATGTGAAACAAAACACCAGCAGCCAAAGGATTCTCTTACACATATCATATTGTCATTATTTATTTTTCTAATAAGACCAAAATATAATTTAAAAAAAAATACATCTAATGTGCACGATCAAACATGGCCACTTTAATTACATTAAAGTTCAAATTTTAAAAGAAAAGACCCATTTGTTCATAAATAAAATTCATACTAAATACTATTAAATTCTTTACATTATTCCCAAGAGAAGAAACATTAGTCCACTAAATGTTTTAAAGCATGGGACAGTAAAATAATAACATAATTACCTGAAACTTAAATTACTTTATGAAAATGTGAACAACCACATACACCCTGAAATAATAATAATAAAAAAAATTAAGTGTAGTTTCAATAGTAACTCCATCTTATAACCACACATAATTACACCCAGTTGTAGTAAAAGTGAAAATATGTCCAAACTTTGTATTAACTTTGTATTATTAACGGTTGAACGGGACAGAGCAGCACAGTCAACAACCAGGAGGGGGCGGGGCCTGAAGTGGCTCATGTGCATTTAAAGGGCCGGCGCTCCAAAGCACCTTTCTGGTGTCATTACTCAGAAATAGGGTTGAAGATGGAGCTGTGGAGTTGAATGAATGAAGGATTCAGAGCCAAGCAGAGCATTTACAGTTTATGGAGACCACAGGGAAAGGCTGGAAAAGGCATAATTCCATTAAAAAAAAAAAAGCAAAATATGGGACATTCTAAAACACTCAACATAAAAACGCTTAATGTAGCTTAATGTCCGAAATCAGCGACCGATTATGGTCAAATTTCGTGTGGACATCTCTACTCTCGCCCACTTTCACCTCGCCTCTGATTTCGGACATTAAGCGACGTTAAGCTTTTTCATTATAGTGAGCGCCCATGGAGAGGAAAAGGCTTAACGTGGACTGTAGCCACAAAATTGGGGTTATCATTTTGAATATGTCAGAGGTGAAAGTGGGCGTGAGTGGAGATGTCCACACGAAATGTGACGATGATTGGTCGCTGGTTTCGGACATTAAGCTACGTTAAATGTTTTAGAATGTCCCCAAAATATCACTGCTTTGAAGTAAATAGCAGTATTTTATGGCTCTAAAGTAAAAAACTGTACCTGTGATGTGAACATATATCACCTTTTCCATCCTCATTGTGTGTGTGTGTGTGTCCTCTAGCTCTTTGTAAAGCGTTACTATAAGACCAAACATGGCACGTACGTCCCTACTCTTCGGGAGTTCTGGAAACCCGGGATGAACCGACGGAACTTATTGTCTCCCACCAGCAAACGCAGATGATGAAGCAGATGTTCCCACGGTGCCGTAGGGTGGGATTTCACCACAGCTGTCCACGTTTTTGAATTATATGTAGAAAGGTACCTGAATTATGTTAAGTCTTATTTTTAACAAGTGCTTTGAATTCATGAAAACAAGCCCAGATTTTTTTGTCATAATTACGGTAACTGTACATAAAGACCAGAAAATATGTGGTTCATTCAGTTCATAATGAATAAAATGTTACGTCTTTTAAATCTACAAATAAAGGTAATGAAACGTTAACGCTCGTTTGTCCTTTAATCCGTATTCTGCAGCCTGACAGTCACAGGTGTGTGTTTTAAAACCTCGTACACTTCGGTTTCTCATTCGTTAATACATTTAATTACACACTTTGTGGATTGGTGAAATAAATGTCTATTTGAAAACCACTTACGCAGCTATTAGAGTATTTTCAGATAAACTTTCACTGGCGTCAGAGGGTGATCAGTCCAGATTTATTGTAGATTTACAGCAAAGGTTGAAAAAGTGTAGAAAATGGTAATTAGATCAAAAATCTTTACATAGAAATTTACAAAAACACATTTTTAACATTGTTTATGGAGTTAATTTCCTGACAAAACTGATCAATGAAAAGATTTTACAAATGCTTTATCTTTTTTTCTTTTCATGTAAAGCGTCACACTGAGGACATTTTCATATTTATCTTTGCAAAAAAGTCAAAATAGAGTACTGGAAGAAAAACTTGTTATTTCTATCTCTACATGATTCAGTTAAATTATGGCTTGATTCTTGTAAAGTTGGGATTTTTGAAATGTTGCAACTTGATTCTGGTACTTTTCAAGTTTTCTTGAAAGATTTCAACTTTATTATTGCATTGTTTTGCCCTTTTTTTATGACATTTTTTCTCAAATCATGAGGTGATTCTTGTAAATCATGACTTTTTGTCTTATAAAATACAACTTTAATCTCGTTTTTCTCAACATATTACTATTCAATATTTTTCCAATTTATTCTAGATTCTCAAAATATTTGGATTTATGACTTTTTACTCTATTCTTTTAATATGACTGAAATATACGTATATATAAAAACTTTAATCTTGAAATATTTCAGTCTATATTATCTAGTAATTTTATTCTTGAGTTATTTCAAACTGACATGATGCATCAGAAATATGTCTGATAGGTACATTTTGTGTTTGCAAACCAAATAAAGGCATTTGTAAATCATTTTGTTTAGCTTTTGGCAGGAAAATACTTCCATCTTTTAGCTTCAGACGAATCTTGGAAGAAAATTATGACATAATTTATCTACAAAAGAACATAATTATGTGCAAATGAGTTGGGGGCGGGGCTTCTGAAGCTTCACAGTCGACAGGCCATCCCTCCGGTCACTGTGATGGTCTCTCCAGTGATGTACGAAGCCTCGTCCGAGCACAAGAACGCTATCACTCCACCGATTTCATCTGGTTCTCCAACTCTGAAACAGGTGGAAAATACTCAACACTGCATTCACAATTTACTCATTTGAAATGTACACGATACGGACAAAAGTATGTGGACACGTTGAATTCAGGTGTTTCTTTTCTAACAGGGGTCTGAGATACAAAACAATAATAATGACTAATATCATAATATAGTTTTATATTGGGATAAATATCATTGCATCGGTTAGTTTGGTTTAAATTGTTTTCTTTGCTTCAGAAATGCCTCAGAGATGGTTTTTACTTAATTTCTCTCAATGATTTTGTTTTTAATCCAGGTCTACGATTTTAAATGTTCTTCCTCTAAATTTCTAAAATATTTTTCATGCTCTGACTGTAAATAATAATTTTCTACCACAACTAACCATCTACTTTCTTATGGACGAGGATTAGGGCCACTGGAAAAAAAACAAAACAATTATGTCCAATATATATATTTTTTATTATTATTCTGAGAAAAAAGTCAGAATTCCCAGATTAAAGTCAGACTTCCGAGAAAAAGTCAGAATTTTGAGAAAAAAAAGTCATAATTCCCAGATTAAAGTCAGAATTCTGAGAAAAAATTCTGACTTTTTTCCTCAGAATAATAATAATAATTAAACAAATATCGCACATTAATAAATGTATTTGTTTATTTTCCAGTGGCCCTAATCCTCCTCCATAACTTTCATCACATCTCACTGATGAAGAAAAACCTCCCATTAAACTTGAAGGAACTATTACTGTTTTTCTCTCAGATCAGCCTGAACAGGACACCTTACAGCTGTAGACGTGAGGTGTCCCAATATTTTTGTCCACATAGTTTAGAAACATCAATATTTTCTTCAAGTTTAATGGGAGGTTTTTCTTCCTCAGTGAGATGTGAAGAAAGCAGACGGTTAGATTTACAGTCAGAGCAGGAAAATTATACAACAAATTTAGAGGTATGACATTTTAAAATCAGTCATGGATTTAAAAAAAAACAAAAATACAATGCAATGATATTTATCCCAATATAAAACTATTATATTTGTGATTATTGTTTTGTATCCCAGACCCTGTTAGAAAAGAAACACCTGAATTCAACGTGTCCACAGACTTTTGTCCATATAGTCTGAGTTGTACCTTTTCATGCTCATCTGCTTTTTGAACTCGTCCATAATGTCTTCATTTTGCCATAACTGAAAGAAAAGACGTTCGACGGACTTAACATTAGACAGTAGGTTAAAATGAGGCATTGTAATGTTTGTTTGGCCCTCACTGCAGCGCTGAAGCGAGTCTTGATAATCCCTGGGGCCACACAGTTGACTCGGATGTTACTGGGAGCCAGTTCCGGAGCCAACACCCGGGTCAGGCCCAGTAAGGCGGTTTTACTGACGCTGTAAGGACCCAAAGCCTGCGCAGACGCAAAAGGAGGGAACGCAAATAAACACTTCAGCTCAAATAGCGGACGAATACGACGTACTCGTACTTTATTTTCTGTACTTCCTGCTCCAGTCAAACATTAAACTTTATCCTCCGCTATATTTGTCTGACAGCTTTACTTCCTTATGTTATCCTCTCTGTCCAATGAAAACCACATATCTCCAAAAATGTTGATTTTAAGTGTTGGTGATGAAGGCAAAAAAATTATATTTTTATATGTGTGTGTGTGTGTGTGTGTGTGTGTGTATATATATATATATATATATATATATAAAAAGTATAAAACCACATTAACCTCCTTACCGGCATTGGTTGGTATCCAGCCACAGATGACACAAACACTACATTTCCACCCCTAAAAAATACAGTCACACACTGAGGTTAAAAATCACTGAATATTTACATTAAAACAGTATTTTTGAAGCTTAGCGATTAGAATTTTGTAGCCTGTTTTTCCATCCAATACATGCTGTATCATCGTTTATCTCAGGGGTGTCAAACCCGTTTTAGTTCGGGGGCTACATTCGACCAAATATGATCTGACGCAGACTGGACCAGTAAAAGCACAGAGTAACCTACAAATAATCACATCTCCACATTTGTCTCTTTGTTTTAGTGCAATCAAGTAAATTTACATTATGACAATGTTTACTTTTACAGACTATCCTTTCACAAAACAGTGAATAATTTGAACAAACATGAACCAGAAATTTTTAAAGAAAAACTGCAAAAATCTAAATCTCACCAGGTGTATTTTTCTCATTTCTAGTCCGAATATCTCATCACACTTAAAATAAAACATAATCACCTAAAGAGTAACTTTTCAGTGAGATATAAGAACTTTTTTTAGACAATAGATCTGGAAAAGTTGATTTCAAGAAATCTTACCAAGATAATTTTCACTTGTTCCACTGGCAGTTTTTTTTTTTGCTTTATTCAAGATATTTTTGCTTGATTCACGCAAAAAAATCTGCCAATGGAAGAAGTGAAAATGATCTTGGTAAGATTTCTTGAAATGAGATTTTCCAGATCTACTGTCTATAAATCAGTTCTTACGTCTCATTGAAAAGTTCCTCTTTAGGTGATTCTGTCTTGTGTTAAGTGTGATGAGATATTTGAACTGGAAGAGAGAAATATTCTTGGTAAGATTTGGATTTTTTTCAGTGACGGGCCAGACTGGACCCTTTGGTGAGCCGGTTTTGGCCTGCAGGCCTTCTATTTGACACCCCTGGTTTATTCGTCCTGGACCCTTACCCTCTCTTCTCCATATGAGGCACCACCAACTTGGTCATGAGAAAGGATGCTTTCACATTGATGGACAGAATCTGGAATTACAGACAGTTAGACTAAAGCCTCACAGACGTGGACTTGGTTCATACATAAATGAGGCGTCACAGCTGGGCGTACCTTGTCCCAGACCTCCTCTGTGGAGTCCATGGTGTTTCCAAAGAAAGGGTTGACCGCTGCGTTTGACACAAGAATATCAACGCCACCGTACTTCTGAAGGGTCTAATGGAACACATACGAAGACCGTTGGAGCAGGGGTGTCAAACTTATTGTAGTTCAGGGGCCACATTCAGCCAAAACAGTAAAACAATAACATAATAGCCTATAAATAATGAGAATTCCAAATTTTTCTCTTTGTTTTAGTGCGAAAAAGGAACATTTTATGATGAAAATATTTACATCTACAAACTATCCTTTTCCAAAAAATGTAAACAGCCTGAACAACCTGAAATTTCTCGAGAAAAATACGTGCAATTTTAACAATATTATGCTTCAACTTATCATTTATACGTTACAGATCGCAGTGGATCTATAAAAGCACAAAACATTTAGCAACACGCATAATGTTGTTAAAAAATTGGAGTTTGGAATCTGGAGGTGTCATTATTTATTTATTATAGGTTATTCTGCTATTATTTTACTGGTCGGACCCACTCCAGATCAAATTGGGCTAAAATAAGCTTTAAATCCTTGACAGTTAATATATTCAGTGGAATTTTTACACTTTGCAAATTCATCCCGTGGGTCAGAATGGTACCTGCTGTGGGCCGGTTCTGGCCCGCGGGCCGCATGTTTGACCACATTCAGCTCAGTGTGATCTCAAGTGGGCCAGACCAGTAAAATAATAGCATAATGAACCTATCAATAATCATTCCACGTTTTTCTGTTTGTTTATGAGCGAAAAAGTGTCATTTTAACCATATTATGCCTCAGCTTCTCATTTACACACGTGCATTTTAACTTATACATCACAGTGGATCAACAAAGGCACAAAACATTTAATAACAGGCAGAATACTGTTAAAATTACACTTATTCTACATTAAAAAAAAATTTTTTATGGTTGTTGAGATTATTCACATTTTTTTGTGAAAGGATAGTTTGTAAATGTAAATATTTTCATCACGTACTTTTTTCACACTAAAATATTGGAAGTTGACATTATTTAAAGGCTATTATGACAGTATTTGACTTGTCTGATCCATTTCAGATCATATTGGTCTGAAAGGTGCAACAGCCCAAAAAATGATCCACTACACGAAAAAAAAAAAAAAAAAAAAGAC
>JAPQRP010000012.1:305077-324285 GCA_037367295.1 Apogon hyalosoma | reverse complement strand
TAGATAGATAGATAGATAGATAGATAGATAGATAGATAGATAGATAGATAGATAGATAGATATGTACTTTATTAATCGCGAAGGAAATTCTGACAGAAAATCCTTAAACAAATAATTTTTTTCCATTCTAACCCCAAAGCCATGGACAATATTATCCAAAATAAAATTGCAAATGTCTTACAGATACCAGTTTGTGGTATGTAGATAATGTGCATCTTAATTCATTAATATTAACGAACATTTTAAAAACAGACCTCTAACATTTTTAAGCAAAAGTAACTCTTGAAATCATTGTTTTATTGCAGTGGTCTAAATTCGGATGTTCGTGAACGCAACTGGTGGTACCGAGCCAATCACAACTGCAGTGCTTTACATACTGCGGAAATTTACTAGATCTCCACCAGACTGGATCGGCTGAAGCCCGTCCGTTCATACCGATCGTACTTCTGTGAAATCGGTGAACTCCGTAAACATCTGAGTAGGCGGCGACAATGTTGTTGTCATCGCCGATGATGATTGAACGCTGACGGTCACCGATTTTCAAGCCCGAAAAGAAGTGGTATCACGTATCGGAGTGTGTGCCCGGTGCCAAGTTCGTCTGGGAGAAGAAAGACGCGAGGTATTTTTACTTCACGCTCGGGTTTTGGTGCTAACGTTTGCTGACGAGTAAATTGGATGTGGTGGTGTTACCGGCGGTGCCATTGTTGTTTTGAGCATTACGTTAGCGGCAGACGATGAAGAGCAGCACAGCATATCATTTTACATTAGCTAGGCCGCGACAACATAGCACTCATTTTTGTATGGGTCCGATGGTTTAATATTCTTTATTTAAACGGGCTGGGGAAAGCACACTCAGTGTTACATCGTTTCCTTAATTTTGTGTTTACAACGGTTATTCATCGGCGAGGCTATGCTAATATTAGCATGAACGGGCTACATTTAACGTAACGTTGACTGGGCGTGGAAAGGCTGGACAGGTGTTAGCCCACCGCTGAATACCGTGCATTTCAAACGAGGGCTTATAACGGTAGAGTCAAGGGTTGGCTAGCTAACGAGAAACAGGGGGAAAACATTTCTTGGTGATTTGCAGATTCCTCATAAAGGCTGGGGCGGCTGTGGGACTCCTCCAGATGTATCCTCGGCAGACCCAGCTGTGCTCCGGCACCGACCCACTACATCCGGGAGACGAACCTCAGCTGAGCTAAATGGACGAGCCAGACTAACCAGGACACGAGTTAGAGTTTCTCTGAGACAGAACTGTGCAGTTAGCAACGATGTCCGTGTCTGTAAGTACCGTATGTGTGTCTTTGTTTGGATGTGCAATTGCCTTTGGACCTTTATCAACTTTCTAAAACCCATCGAAATTAAGATCTGAATAAAAGAAAAACTTGGGCGATGCATGTTTAGAGAATTCAAACACAAAGTCTAGGTTTATTTATTTATTTTATCTTGATCTGTATTACCTCCATTACAGTTGTGAGGGGGTCCCACATGGCTCAGTAAAGCTCAGTCGTCCCCCAGGGGGTTGGTTTAGAGAATGAAAGGGGGCCTGACTCTTTGGCTTTGGGTTGGCAATTAAACCCTAAACGGCAAGGGACAGATGTGTCTCTCATCCTCTCCCCTCCCCCTCCCACTCATCCAGCTCATTACCATTAAGCCCTTGTGTCCATTTGATCATTGATCTGCTGTGACTGTGCCCATCTTTTCTCCTTGCTTCACAATGACTGACATATATGTGAATTATGTGCTCGTCTTGATGAGGGTAACTTCTACTTGTGTTTTTTGTCCACTTCTTCTCTTACTGCCACTCTCTCTCATTCACAAGTACATTGTATGAGATCTTCCCTGTTCACTCCTATTCACTTTCCATTCAACAGCCTGAACAATCAGGCTTTTGATACTCGTCACTTGCCATTACCATGTTAATGTGCTTGTTTGTGTTTTGTATCCAGCCATAAAACACTACAGTGTTCCCCATTAATGATATAGACAGCCACAGCACCACACAGTCTCAGAACAAACTGAAATTTTGTGCCGACTGGTTAGGTGATTTGCTTTAGATAGCAGGACATTTGGATCTCTTGTATGCAAATTTTTTTTTTTTTTTTTTTTTTTAACAATGACTAGAACATGACTTTTCTGACACTTGATCTGTGCTTTAATGGGGGCTCATCTTCAGCCCAGTGACCCACTGCACTCACCAACGTAAAGGTAATGGAAATGTAATGTAGGGATGGGCAATATGGCCCAAAATCATCTCTTATTCTCTTCTCATTTTAAGTTTGTCACTGTACAGTTTCAGCAAAGTACTGTCTGCAACCTCTTGCCAGTTAAAGTGGACTAACCAAATGTTTGTAGTACTGACAGACTAACAATAATGCACAAGTAAGATAACCAAAAATTAATGCTAACTACATTAATATCTTTAAAACACTCAAATCTAATGAAATACTAATTGTGTGCTGGCATTGTAAAAAAGCTGGGTGTAATTGTGAAATTTTTGGATGATGCTAATATACTTGGCTGATAACTGATGTAGACACCAGTGCTTTTTGGCTTCTTTGTTTTTGTTGTTTCTGATTCCCTCATTTGTTATAAGAGAACAAAGGCATTTTCTAAATGATAAAGAAAATATATTTAAACCTATTCTCGCAGTGTTTTTCAATAAGCACAAGTTCAAACATGCAGATTTATTGAACAACCTTAATATAAAAATACTTTTTTTGCCAATAGGCCAATGGAGGTCAGCTAGACAGATGTTGGCTGGTAGCTGATATTCAACTGATATGTTTACTTTATCCCTGCTTAAAGCTTATTTTCATGTGATCATTTAATGATCTGTGTTTGTCTCTCCTCAGACGGTTTTGGCAAAGGCATTATTTGACAACGCTGCAGAGAGCCCGGAGGAGCTGGCTTTCCGTAAAGGTGACATCCTCATGGTTCTGGAACAGGAGCAGAGTGGTGGACCAGGCTGGTGGCTTTGTTCTCTGCATGGCAGGCAGGGTATCGCCCCTGCCAACCGCCTCCGTCTCCTTCAGACAGCCCCGCCCCCAGGATCGGACCTCCGTCGAGGTCCCAGCGAGGACTCTGTGTACTTGTCACCCAGTGCTCCATTGGCCCGGTCTGCTATCAGTGGAAGTGCAGAGGATATAGATGGAGTGTATCGATCCCCACCAGTTGTGGGTGAGGGACGGGGAGCTGGAGCTGTTTCAAGGCCTGGGGAGCTCCGCAGGGTTGAAGGTGGGCGTCCGCGCTCTCACTCAAGCTCTGGCACTCGGCCCCGTCCTGACTGGGATATTGGGGTCGCAGGGCGTCCACGCTCACCCTCTCTAAGAGGAAGGGGTACAGAAATGTCAGGAACACTTTATCAAACCCCAGTAAGTCCAATACCTCCGGGGGTTCAGCATGTCAGACAACCAGGAACTCTCTTGGCCTCAGAGTCTGCTTACCGCTCACCCAGTGGAGTGCCAAGGGTGACTGATGAGGCACAGGACATGACCTATTTAGTCCCACGAGAAACTGATGACTGTTATTTGGTGCCCAAAGGTACTCCTCTTGCTGGTGACGACGTGTACCAGTCTCCAACTGGAGGAGTTGTATGTTCTAACGGCCCTTCTTCTCTCAGTGGTACAGCCACTACCACCCAGCCCAAAGTCAGCCAGGATACGCCAGGGATGTACCAAACGCCCACCCCTGTTGGAGCAAACCTCCACCGGAATCCAGCTACAGTTTTGGCTCACCAGCATCCATCTCAATCATCCCCTGCCCAAGCATCTCCCAGACCTCTCCTCAAGGGGGTTTCACCCAGTTCGGCTGTTGCCAGGGGCAAACCTGGTCTGGCCAGTCACCGGGGATCTCCTTTACTTCTCCGAGCAGGGCAGGTCAGGGTTCCTGGATCACCAAGTTCTGTCCGTAAACCACCTCCTCCTGCACCTCCAGTAAGGGGCATCACAAGGAAAGATGTACAACAATCAGCCACACCATCAGCTGATTCCAACTCCTTCATCAAACCCAGTGCACAGTCTGCTACTGCAGGACAAGAAGATGACAAACAAAGAGGGGCCGCTCAGGCAAGCAACGGCCTGGAGAAAAGTAGCAATGTGCAGAACAAAAAAGAAACACAAGACTTCTCAGATCCTGTCAATGACCAGGTGTGTAAAGGCTGTAAATAGCTTAGTCCAGCTGTCATATAACTGTATGGCCACTATAAATTTTCTTTCCTATTTTAGAGGTTCTGTGGGTCTCTGGATTGTACCTTTACTACTTTCCATTTATCTTAGGAGTTAGAAGGGAATGATCTTGCATTTGGGAACAAGGTCATTCCTGAGCATTATTGGAAAACTAATAACAGTACAGCTTTAGCCAAGGTATCTGTAATTAGCATTATACAGTATTTTACAGATACAAACATTGTAGCAACATGTTCAAAGATAGTTGTACACGTAGTTTTGTCCAAAGACTAATTTCCTGAGATTTGAGTGAGGCAGAATTGTTAATACATCGTATTTCTACATCCTTCACTACTGTTGATGTGCACAGCAGAAATCTTCACTTTTTCTTTCCCACATGTTTTCTTCTTTTGTGGTCTTTTTAGGTTTATGATACTCCACCCAGTGGCAGGTGGCAGCGTCCAGTTCCAGCTTCCCTCAATGAGAATGATGGGATCTACGACACGCCACGCAGTGTCCCACCACAGACTGACTGTGAGGCAGAGGTAAAGACCAGTGTTCACTTTGCATGTTTATTTGCATGTGTTGTCTACAATGTGGTTTCCAAAAATCCTTAAAATGTCTGAACATTCAACGGCTCATACCTGACATTAAACCCTGTGAGATGTTACTAGTTTTCTGAAAGCTGACTCAAACAATACCAGTAAAAATGATCAACCTTTGTGTTCCTACAGAAGACAGCGTTCCAACACATTTCTGTTAAAGTGAAATGATTCTTGTAATGAAATGATAATACAAAGTCTGTTGAAACTATGCCAAGCAGGTGTGTTGAATTCATGTCTGCACAAGAGAACTCTCAAAGAAGCGATGACTATCAAAAACCTTCTCACCATCTCTTTCCACATTCTTCCCTGCCCCCCCCCCAAGGCGAGGCCACACCTGTCTCTGTCTACACTGGGAGCCTGTCTATCCAGTCCACATGCTACTGCTATTTTTTCCCATTCACACCCATCTGTTAGGGCCATGCCAAGGCCATACCGCCACCACCACCACCACCACCAGCAGAGGCACCACCCTGCCCCCAATGCTTCCCTTCAGTGTTACTTGAATACATCTGCCAGCTGCTGGATGATTTTTTTTTTCTTTGCCTCTAATGACTGTATTTAGAGTGCAGACTCATGTCTGCCTACTTCTTTTGGTTTACTAAGTGACTCCGTAATGCACTTATTTTAGTCATTCGACATGGGAGGTTTTAAAGGAGACTAACTTGTCTGTAATTCACTGCAGAGTCTAAATCAATCTAGTGGGTCCATGCTCCAGTTTAGTACAGTAAATATGTGATCTCTGTTTCTATGTAGTTGGAAGGCAAATGCCCTCATCTGCCTTTTTTTGTGCCGAAATTTGAACAGAAAATGAAAATGGGAATCAGGGACATTGCTAAATCATCTGGTTTGGAGTGAAATACTGAGCTACACAGTGGTGTTAGGTTAGCTGTAATATATGTTACACATGGATGTAGTAAAGAGTCGAAGTGGGTGTTATGAATTGGAACCACATTTTTATGGATGAGAAACAGGAATATTTTCTGCTCCCAGTGGTCACTGTCGATACTCCTGTCGAGCTTTAGCACCAGTGGTATCAGTGAGCAATATCCCAAAGGAAATTATACAAATTTCTCTGATGATAGTGTGAAATGTCAAAGAGAGGTAAACACAAGGACTGAAATATGTATTTGAGAGCTCTGCAAAGAAACTAATAGAACACAAAAACATTTTTAAGTGTTTATATGTGTGTTCATGGTCAGTAAGGACCATATGCTGTGGGCGGCTGTGGCTCAGGGGGTAGAGCAGGTTGTCCAATAATCAATACTGGACGTCCAGTGATCATTTCCAATGGTGGTTGGAGAGGCCATTGGCGAGAATTGGCAAAATGTTTCCATCAGTCTGACCAAGGGCTGTGGACTGCTACCAGTACGGGACTGTGGAATGAATGAATAATGTAAAGGGCTTTTAGTGTCTAGAAAAAACTATATAAATCCAATGCATTATTATTGTTGTTGTTGGTATTATTACTAATATAAAGTCTATTTAATTAGTGACATTGATGGATTCAGCTGTGAGTGATCTCCTTTTTTGGGCTGCAAAATACAACCTCTCTGAGCTTTGAGGGATATCTGCTGTCAGACTGGTTGTTTACAGGTTGTTTTAAAAGTTTCGACACTTACGGTTGGCAGTACCAACAAAATAAATCCTCCAGTGAGTGTGTTCTTGCATGGTCAAGGACAATATTTTTTTCCTCTGTCTACACTAACCAAAAATAGTTCAAAAATGTACATAAAAACACGCTGACTGAATCCTGTGTTTTTTTTTTTATCCTGTAGAAATGATCTTTTTTTGTGGTATTGTCTCAACTTTTAGGTCTATGATGTCCCCACCATTGTCCTGAATGTGTCCAGCTCAGATGTGCAGCACAGCAGCTCAGCACCTGATGAAGTGGACGATGATGTCTACAGTGTCCCTACTGTCCCAGGAGTGCCTCTTGGAACAGGGGAGTCCACCACCAGCCTTTCTAGGGAGGAGGCTGTCCATGTAGGTCAGGGTTATTGTGTCCCTGGTCAAGAAAAACGACGTAGCGGTGGAGATGAGCCTGACTGTGGTATCTATGACATGCCCGCTTTGACCGCCGAAGTCCTTCCGCACTCTTCGTCATCATCGTCCACCTCGACTCGCAGGCTCTCAGTTTCTAGCAATGGTTCGGGCGATGTGCAGTGGAGAGCTTCGCTCTCCAGCCTTGTCCATTCAGTGCTCAGCACGGCCTCATGCTCCGCCTCCAGTCTGTCGTCACGAGATCTGGCTACCTCATTGGCAGATATCTTGTCCACATGGAAAGCCAGTCACACTGGGGATCCGCCACCGCCTCTTCAGCAGGCTTGGGCTCGTCTGTCGGACCTGCTTCCAGCGTTATCTGCCATCGGTAATGCTCCTCCGTCTGACGGCCTCCTCACATTGGTCCAGCGTTCTCTCGAGGAAAGTGCACTCCTCTTGCAGGCTCAGAGCCGGCCCCGCCTGCCTTCGCAAGACTCCCTGTCCCGTAGGCCGTTGCCTGCCCTTCCGGTGCAAGACGGGGTGTCATCTGGGGGTGGAATGGGCTCTCGTAAAGGCAGCTGGATTCAGGAAAGGCCTTTGCCCCCCACCCCTCAGCCCGCCTTCCCCTTACTTCCTGCTCAGTCCACAGTGACAGTTACAGTGGGCCCCAGTGAAGGAGAGGATGACCCCAGTAATGAGTACGCAGGGATCGGTCTAACTCCCATCCCCGCCCCAGTACCTGCAGGAGACAGTGTTGGATATGTCAAGCTGCAGGTCAGTTTTCACAGTGAAATTCATTTACTTATACCAATATTTCTGTAGGACCGTAAGGGTCTCATTAAAGAAATAGAATATTATAATCATGATTATGATTCATTTGGCTTTAATCACATGAACATGAGAATCATTGTCCATTAGCCTCTCCTACTTCTTCTTTAGATACAAGCTAAAGTGAACAGGTTGTAATGGATTCTGTCATGTCCTTTAAAATATAACGTGTCTTTATAATCTTCAGGTGTTGCATCAGCAGATAATTTGCATTATAACTCTGTTAGCCACAGTAAAACCACAAATCACCTCTTTTCTGTACAGTTTGTGTTGACAATGACTGCGCTAAAGATCTGTGTAGAATCGTCCAAATGAGGTCAGAACCATCACAGTTTAGTCTGAACTACGGATGAAGAAACTATAACCTTAGCTAGCTTTATACTACATGGACTTTATTTGTAGTCATATAAACCCTAAAGATAAAGGAAAAATAAATATTGCAGTTAATATATTGACTGTACTAATAACAAGAGTACAGCAATGATTGTGATGATTGTCATTCTGGTTTTATCACCCTGCCCGTACTCAGACCATTCCTGTAAACATGCCTTTTCTCTCCGTTCCGCATTAGGGCAAACCTGATCTGCCTCCTAATGCAGTGGCTGAGAACGGACAAACACACACTATCACTGGAGAGCTGAGGGTAAGTCTGTGTTTTGGTTTTTTGTTTGTTTTTTTCCCTTAACCCCATACACTTGGCTCCCACAGTGCTGCACATTTCTGCAGTACAGAACCAACAGGACAAGTCCACACAGATAAGTCATTGATTCCCTCTGCGTTGACAGTGCACTGTGTTTACTAATGAGCGCTGTGACTCATTAATCAGCTGGCACGGCCTACTTGTTTTTCCTCTGTAGTTGACAAATATTTAACCTACACAATCGGTCTTGATACCAAATGCAGCCCGTTTGATTTCTGTGCATGATGACCTATGATTGACCGCTGAAATGTGTTTGTTATAATAAACAGGGTTCGGACAGGTGCTTGAAATACTTGAAAATGCTTGAATTTCATTGTGTTGTCAAGGTCTGAAAAGTGCTTGAAAGTGCTTGCAATTATAACTCTGTGATGGGATTTATGACCCCGCCTCCCAAAGGAGAGGCAAGGGGTATTGTTTTTGGTTCTGTTTGTTTGTTAACACTCTAGCAGCCAAACTATTAGTTGAATTCATGCCAAATTGGGTTCATATATTGCCAGTGACCCAGAATAGATCTCATTACATTTTGGGAACAGTAGGTCAAAGTTCAAATTTTATATGAATTTTAACCATTTTTTTCCCATTTACTTATAATGGTCAAAATTTCAAATGTCTGTAGCTGCAAAACTATAGGTTGAATTCATACCTAATTGGGTTTGTAAATTGCCAGTGACCCAGAATAGATGTGATAACATTTTGGGAAAAATGGGTAAAAGTTAAAATTTTTTTAATGAATTGAAAAAAGAAAAAATCCTCCCATTTACTTAAAATGGGTGAGATTTCACTTGTCTATAAAAACATCAATTTAGTTTACGTCAAACTTGGCACAAATATAGAGGCACTTGATACGCTAACCTTGGCACACGCATAGACATGATGACATCAGCTGGATCGAGGCCAAAATAAGCTATGTGTAAGGGGCAGGGTTTGTTGTGCCTGGAACCACTTGTGTATTTTTAATATTAACTCAAGCCAAAGTGACTTACAGAGAGGTGATGTATTTTGAAAAATAAAACTTGATGTCAAAAAAGAAAATTTGCGTGTGCTCTCAGGTCGACTCCCAAGTACAGTTTTATCTTTGTCTCTTTGTGAGTGTGTCTAACGAACGCCAAGTGGCTTCCATTTCTTTGGATAGAACTTTGTGTTCTCCTTGAATTTCTAAATTTTGCTATTATGAAACAATTCTAGATGTTTATAGCGTAATACAATGTACGTCATTGTGATAAAAAGTAAAAAAAATAATCCTGAGTATGTATTCCTATAGATATGTATTTGACCCCAGCCATAAGGTGCTGTGCTGGAAAAATTAGAACATGACCCTTAAAAGTGCTGGAAAAGTGCTTGAATTTGACCTTGAAAAAACATGTACAAACCCTGAATAAAACTCAAATATTTCTGAGTCACAGATCAGGGCCTACAGTTAAAGATGCATTAGAGAAGTTAAAAACCCACAATTTCATCTCAGCTCATGTGTTCTGCCTCCTGTTGCTGAGATCATATTTTTTCCTACCACTTAACATACATTTTTTTCTCCTCCTTCCTGGATTCCTTGGTTACGCCATTCAGCAGCCAACAAGAGGTCACTTGTAAATCTTAAACAGTCTTGTCTTACATAGAGAAGAGACTGCAGGACAATAAGTGACGGGACAGCACAGCTAGTCTTGCAACAGGGCTACTTGCTTATGTACTCTGTGTGTTACTGACTGACTTTTAGTTGAGTCTAGAAGCGGGGTATACACGTAAGGATTTTCTAAATCTGAAGAGATTTTTTATCTGTTACAGACCCCACACATGAAGATTAAAATATCAAGCACTGAACAGTTTTGATCATACTCTGTGTGGTCTGAAAATCTTAACAAAGCACACCACACACACAGGGATTCTGTTTCACTGTCGATCTAGAATCTAGTCCTCCAAGTCAGAAATCTCACATGATCAACTGTGATCGAACAAAAATGAAGAAGAAGAAACATAACATGACTTGGGAGCAGAGTCCTGCACTGGGTCGGGTACCTGATGGTATAACCTGCGGGGATAGGTAAAAAAAAAAAAAAAAAAATCATGGGTACGGGCATGGGTAAAATGAAGTTAAATGCAGGCAAAGAAGTGAAAAAATAAAAATTTGTGGATGAAAATAATTTGAAGAACATTTAATGATGATGATCGTCTAATTTGCCTGTGGTTGATCCACAGCCGGTTTTATTGTGAAGTGAGCTTCACCTCTGTTTACGCCTGGTTAAAGATGTCATTGAGCAGCACATATTAGAGATTTATTGATGCCATGTGTTTTAGCCAAAAATCAAGCCCTTAAAAGTGAGTTACTGCGTAGTCAATGTGTTTAATCATGGGTCGTGTCGGGTTGCGGGTCTATTGTACGTGGTTACAGGGGGTGTGGGCTTGGAAAAATGGACCTGTGTAGGACTCTGCTCGGGCTTTCCCCACACACGAAGATTTTTGGTCAGAAATATTTAACTTGTTCAATATTTCTGACCAAAAATCTTCATTTTCAGCCCTGACCCATTTCAGAGCTGATTATCGGGACAAATTCACTCTTAACGCACCTCAGACCACGGGATAATCTTATAGGATAGTCTTATTAGATATAAGATAATCTGGCGTTTGCTGTCCTTGGTCTGGAAGGGGGAAAATCAGGACAAAAACAGCCCGATTATCTTTAAGTTTTTACCCTACTTAAGGCTCTACACAACCTCTACTCAACTTTTAACCTACTTTACGTCTGCACGGCTGTACATGTGTGCCTTCTAGCTGGGTTGTAGTGAACAGGTGCATTTGGGGTTTTTCAGAACCTGTCCACTTATTTTATTGTGTAGCTGAAACCAACTTGCACAGACTTGTGGAAAACGAGTAAGGCATGTAGCAAACAGGATTTTTAATTTGTAAAAGTTATTCATCATAAAAATAATAGGATCAGCAGGTTCTCTGGTATGGTTAAGTAATGATGAGAGTCTGACACTAAGATAAAGGATAATAATTGTGTGACTTATATTCCAGGGCAGAAAATACCCAAAAGCTCCAACTGGTTTCTCTGTTATCTACAGGGTTTGTACGGGTGCTTGAAATCCTTGAAAATGCTTGAATTTCAATGTGTTTTCAAGATCTAAAAAGTGCTTGAATTTTAGTTTAAGTGCTTGAAAGTGCTTGAAATTATAACTGTATGATGTGGTTTATTAATTTATTTTTAATATTAACTCAAGCCAAAGCTACTTACTGAGAGGTAATACATTTAGAAAAATCAAACCATATGTCAAAAAAGAAAATGACCAGGTGTTCTCAAGTCGATTCCAGGTACATTTTTATCTTAATCTTTCTCTGTGTGAGTGTGTCTGAAGAACACCAAGTGAAACTGAAACTTAACATGCTTTCAACTTCCAATTCCCAACTTCTATGCCTCTTACTGAGCAGATCTTACATGAAATTTTCACAATTTCTAGCCTGTATCCACTGGACCCCCTCCTCTGCTCTATGGGCCCCCCACAAATACTGGACCCCATGAATGTGTCATGTTTACCCCCCCCCTTATTGGTGTTCCAGATTGTGATTAAAAAGTGGAAAAAATAATCATGAGTATATGTATTCCTATAGATTTGCATTTGACTCCAAGATAGAACATGCCGGCAAGATACAAGGCCATTGGTGCTATTTTTTATTTTTTTTAAATATATTTTAGCACTAAAACAATATAAAAACTCCAGTAAATCTTGTAAGTTCCTCAAAATAAAACTCCACTGCTCTTGTCATCAGGAATCTCTCCATTCCCTAGAAAAGCAAAGCAGTGTTTAAAAGGCTCATGAGCTGAACAAACTCCAAACTGAGACCAGCATCAGCCCAGGACCAGCACTGATGGAAAAGGGATAACAGTGGCTTATGTGACGCTAACAGAACTTTTTCCTCTTATCCTTACATCTCCTCCTCCAGTTGACTCCCTCGCCTCCTCTACCCGTCTCCCTGTCCCTGGAGGATTCAGAGCTGCTGTCCTTCTACTCATCTCAGAGCCTCGCTCACCTCTCCTGTCTGGCCGACGCCATCGACGTGCTCTTCAGCAGCGTGCAGGGAAACCAACCACCGCGCATCTTCGTCGCAAGAGGAAAGAGTCTCATCGTGACGGCTCACAAACTGGTGTTTATCGGAGACACATTGTCCCGCCTCCTTACTTCTGCTGACCTCCGTGCTAAGGTTTGTAGAATATTCCGCATTATTTCAGCCCATTCATGTAAAAAAAAAAAAAAAAAAAAGTAAAGATGGAGCTACACTATATGGATGAAAGTATTGGGACACAATGAATTCAGGTGTTTCTTTTCTAACGGGTCGGGGATACAAAACAATAATGACAAATGTCATAATATAGTTTTTTATTGTGATAAATATTGCATTTTGTTGGTTAGTTTTGTTTAAATTGTTATATCACTTGGAAAGAAAAAATCTCCCATTAAACTTTAAGGAATGATGGTTTGGTAGATGGTTAGTTTTGGCAGAAAATCATTCCAGTCGGAACATGAAAAATATTTTAGAAATTTAGAGGTAAAACATTTAAAATCATAGCCACGGAAAAAAAAATAATGTTGAGAAAAATTAAACCAAACTAACCAATGCAATGATATTTATCCCAATATAAAACTATATTATGACATTTGTCATTATTGTTTTGTATCCCAGACCCCTGTTAGAAAAGAAACAACTGAATTCAACATGTCCCTATTAGAAATGAGGACATATGTCATATCACATATCTGGAAGGCTGCGCCATTTTGAACTTACAAGCTATTGGTTGCTATGGGCAACAGCATAGTACAGACGTACAGGAAAGAGCCGCATAAATCAATATTTAAGAAAAAAAATAGATAAGGTGGCAGCGAAAACAAAGGGTCCCTATGGAGAAAAGCTCAATGCGACTGCTAAGCAAAGGTATTTGGAGAAGATCAAAGATATGAAGGATATCAACCCCTACGAGCTACCAATGTTCACCGGTGTACGACTGTTTTCGGCATAAGTTACGACACAGTGGAAGAATCCAAAAACCTTAAGCCTTAAGTCCGTTCACAACTATGAACTGTTTTGCTGCGGTTGGGTTCAAGGTTTGGTGATCTACAAGCCCGATGACTGTGAAAACACTGTGGTGGGGTCAAAGGTCAGCCGTGGATAGTGACATGTTTATGTGTTGTTTGGAAATGCTTTAAACTAGTCGGAACCCCAAAATAACCTACCTTCGGGTCTCTATGTTTGCTGCGTCAATCCCAAGAGTAACTGGAACAGTTTGAAATGCAGCAGTGTCTCCCAGACGTCTGTGATCAGACAGATTTTACAGACAGGTTACAAAAACAGTGAACGCACTGATACGGGACTGTTGGCGCCTGTAAGCTCAAAATGGTGAAATCGAGCAGGGACGCTGGTCGTTACATCATCTCCTCAATCCTAATCCTTTTGTCCATATAGTGTAGAACATGTTTGATGACTGCAAATATTTAGAAAGAAATCTCTGACACTGGATGGGTTAAAGATGGTTAAACTTAAACAGTGTCAAGTTTTGATATGTATTTCTTTTTTCAAGACTCTGTTAATGTATGTAAGATATATGTTCATTGTATTATTTCATTATTTTTCCTCTCTTTAGATCACCACCTCAGGAGGACGACTCTGTCAAGCCTTGAAGGCAGTTGTCGTGGCAACAAAGGGCGCCGCACAAAACTACCCATCAGTTTCTGCCACGCAGGACATGGTGGACCGCGTGGCCGAGCTGTCGCAGCAGGCAGCCGGCTTCTCCACTCTGCTCCAGCGTCTAGCAGAAATCTCCTCGTGATATTTCCTCACTAGTGTAAAGAAAAACCAACTGTTTACACTACATGCATCGTTTGTCTTTGAAATGCCTTATTTGTTGTTGACCCTTTCTTTATCGTGCGTTGGAGTGGGATGGAAGCAGACGAAGTGAAGTCCTTGTCTGCAGCTGTTACTAAACCTGGATCATGTGTTGGTTTGCCTTTTGTTTCTATACCGACCGCTGTGCTTTGATGCCAGGCACACGTGTCTTTTTGAGTGTTAACTTATTGAATATCAGAAGCACCTCTGTGGCTTTTTTTGCAAACTGTTTATCTTGGGACCTTTATTATTCGCCATATTTCCTTTCATTCACATGATCTCCGTTTTCCTTCCTTCCTCTATTTATTTAGCCAAAAATAGCACAGAAGGAGGCCTAACATCCTGATCCTAGCCTACTTTTGACTGTGATACCTGAAAGGCCTTTTGTGATTATCGTTGTGGTGCTGTCGAAGCAGCGTATTTGGTGTTTTGAGCTTCATATCTGAATATTGGAATGGGACTTGGAGACTCCGACTTCTATCCTTAATCCTCTATGTGATGTGTTTGTGTAGATCCATTTTCAAGTTAAGAAATGCAATCCTCTTCGTAAGGATCATAAGAAACACCTCTCAGTACATTCTTCTGTTCGCATATATGCAATCCTCTTGGAGGAAGACACAAATCCTGCGTGGGGGAGATCATATCTGAGGGAGAGTAATGACCGTTGCTGCAAAGTTGCCTCATCCTGTTCTTTCCCACGGTCACATGCTTGCATCACGACGCACAACAAACCTGTCAGCCAAGTCCACCTGTCTGAACTCGTCTTGTTATGACTCCTTCATGGTTATGTTTGTTTGGCTTTCATCGGCTTTTCATGTTAATTTTCACCAAGGCGGTAAATAACCTTGTTAGTAGTGCTTACCCACTGCTTCCACATCTGTTCTCCATTTCAGACCTTTACATTCCTGTCTGACCTCTGCCCTCATTATATATCTGAGTCTTTACCAAAAACATGTGAAATGCAGTAGACTGGACATTGTTACATTTACATGACAAATCTGCACACAGGTGGAGTATTAGTCTCAAAATGCTTTGGTATGGAGCCCAAGAGGTCCTAAAAAGTAACTGTTTTTACTGTTAGCGATCAAGTTATCTTGTGCAAACCAGATCATTTTTGTAGGAATGGTCTTTTTTTTTTTTTTTTTGTACAAATGATATGCCTGATTATTCTGTAAGAACATGTTGATTATCTTTTTCACTCCAGGTAACTTGGACAGACAATTCCAATTGTTTTGCACAAGATAAAAAGTGTGACTTTTTGGGACTGTAGGGGTCCATATTCACCTATCAGGCTGTATTGCAGCTGTAGTCTCCACACATCATTGCCGCTTTTGCTTAAGCCATTCATATTTCTTTTTCAGATCCAAATCAGTATCATCAGGGCTCAGTATAATCATTTTCACAGTTGTGTGACTGTGATGAGTATTTCCATGCTGTCCTATTTACTCTGCTACAGTGCCACCTTGTGGGGAGCTGAAGACATTTACCTGCCTGAGGGAAAAAAAGGTTGCAAACTGCAGATGAGAGCATAAGCAACAAGTCACCTATAGTTATATATTTATTATTGTAAGATTTTTTTTTAATGTTTTGCTCTCCTGTTTGCATGGCTTTAATTTGCTTAAACTTTATATATGCACACAATTCACCAGGGTTGATTTTTACAAGGTGAAACAACAATTTTGGGAAAATATATTAAGTTTAGATTCAAAGCTATGACTATTTCTTTTGTACAAGAACATTCTTTTTTACACTATGTGAACTCATTTGACTCTGTTATCCTTGTTTTACTGAGGTGCAACTTTTTTCTACAGTAACAGACCTCCAGCTCTGTCCTTAAAACACTACATGTAATAGCCGTCTTGTATTCCCCCTCAGAATGCACAAATACATCTTTTGCAAATAAACAAATGTGTTTGGATTATTGCTCGCACTGTGTCTTTCAGAAATGTAATTTATTACATGGGGGAAACATCGTGCAGATGAGAGCCGCCGGTGGCCTATATCTGCGACTGTTACGTGATTCGGACGTGCCGAGCTTGTCCGGAAAGTGCCGAACAGTGACGCTGAGCAGCAGCCGTAGCGACGCTTGTTGAGTTTAGACAAGCCGAGGGAGCAAAATGGCGGACGATGATATTACGCTTGATGGAAAACCTCTACAATCGCTCCGAGTGGCGGATTTGAAAGCTGCTTTGGAGGAAAGAAACCTCCCGAAGAGCGGACAGAAAAATACGCTAATAAAGCGACTGAAAGGGGTAAGTTTTTACGCCATGCTTAAGCGCCGGTGTCGAGTCTGGCTAAGTTCAGCAGCAGTAGACGTTGTGGGGTTAACATCAGAGGCCGTAACGGTGTGTAGGCTCGAAGCGGGAATACATAAATCAAATGGGAGACATTATTGCTCTTCAGCGGCAGCTTTAGTTGCCGGTTAGTTATACTTAACAGCTCAGGGGCACTGTTTACCAACCGACCACACTCGGCTCCTAACTAGTCGATGCACCGTGTTGCACACAGTTAAAGTGCACCTGTCAAGTCGAGGCCTAAGCTGAGTGTAAGCGAGCGAACGGCCGCACACAGTGTACAGTACACCGCCGGGGGCGCGCGCCGTGTGAGTGAGTGGGGCCACGGGGGCGCGCTTCTCCAAGTAAACACATTTACTTAACGCTTTCGTCGGCTTCAAGGTTGATTTTGCTCCTTTTCTGGTCGTTATTGTCGTTTATCACGTGTTCGGTAATAACGCCAGCTCACTAGTTGAAAGATAGGTTATTAACCAAACAGAGTGTGCAGAGAACAGTTTGTATATGCATGCGCTGTTCATTTATGGCAGCACAAAAGGCACAGTCAGAGCAGTAAGTTCACCGTGACCCGACGACGGAGAATTTACATGGGTTCAAAACACTGATTTGTGTTGGTCTGCGTTACAAATGAATGTTCCATAAGACCCTTCACATGAGGCTGCCTCACCGGAGTACAAGTGACTGTGTTTGGTTCGATTTGACCCATACGGAAAGTCATGTGTGATATCTGCCCCGGTATCAAGGGTCACATGGTTATATATGTTACATGTACCGGGATAAATTGTAAGCGAACACATACCCAGGATATTTGTATATGTTATATTTTTTGTTAACATATGTTTAATAATAATCGGGTCATGTTTCTATGTTCTGTTCTGGATGATTGTTCGAATTGATACTCACAGGGATACTTTGGATCTTGTGTATTTATTTATTTATTTATTTTTCAATTTTATTTACGATCTAATAAATAGACTGGTCTCAAGTCATGACCCGCCCACAGCACCGTGTGATTGGTTACATGTCAGGACTGATAGCCAATCAGCACTGAAATGCCAAAATATATATATTTATTATTATTGTTGTTGTTGTTATTGTTGTTATTATTATTATTATTAGTAGTAGTAGTAGTAGCTCTTTAAATCAATGCAAAACCTGACAATGAATATTACAGTTGCTTGATTTGGTGAAGAAGTCATTGTGTGGACATCATCACTATTTGAATCTGATTTCTTCTTTTTTGAGGAAAATGCACTGATCTATCTATCTATCTATCTATCTATCTATCTATCTATCTATACCATTTTTCATTTGCCATTTTTCAAATGTGCATTTTCCCGATTCAGTCATAGAAATTTGAATTCCTACAAAAATGTTAGAAATGCAAGAGCAATAAAAAAAATGCAAAGACATGTTGCCTCTTTAAATGTAAATTATTAGCAGACTTTATTGGCTGTATAAGATTATGGCCTTGATTATTTAATTGTAGAGGCTGACACTGTGATTTTGGTTCAGTTTGCAGCTCTAATATTTGTTAGATATCATGAAATCAAATTCAAACACAAAGTCAGATGTTCGGTCAAAATAACACTGTCAGTGTGTCACCTGTTAGTTTACATTATAACTCTGTTAACTTACCGTTGTTTTCACATTCAAAACAGCCACAGTATAACCAGAAACCTCCGTTTTCTTAACAGTTTGTGTTGTCAACAGCTGCACTAAAGATCTATTTGGAATTGTCCAAACAACATGAGGTCTGACACAATTACCACTGTGACAATAAATAGTTTCAAACATAATAACATAGTAACTTGATACATTCAGTGTCATTATCAAACTTAGCAGTGGAGAAGAAAAGGTGGCATTTCCTCATCAAACTCCAGTCTTTTACTTTAATGTGTCCAGTGGAGAAAACATGACCAATGCTTCCATTTCAGTCACTTTCTTTGACTCAGGTAATGTTTCTGAATGATACTAACTTCATTCTGTTGGTTTGGTCCAGATGATAGTTTTTAATGCCATGGGTCATTTTAAGGTAATATTGGAATATCTTAAAGCAGAAATACTACAGAGCAGCTATGGTTATGATATGAAGTAACTTGTTTAAAGGAGTTTTTGGAAATGCAGTTTAGTTAGTTTAGTTAATATCTTTTGCCTTTTTTCTCTTGCACAGGCTCTGATGCTGGAAAACCTGCAGAGGTCATCATCCTCTCACAGTGGACTGCAGCCCAACTCACAGGTTAGAGCACATCTATAGGCATAATTGTATTTTTTGACAGGATTAATGTCCTGTTCCATTCATCTAGCTGCTGCTCTTTGTCTTGATGATTTTTACATAAATTACATTACGTAGCTGTTTGATTTGATGTGTTACGTTGTAGATAGGAGAGGAAATGTGCCAGAACAGCTTCATCAAACAGTATCTGGCCAAACAGCAGGAGCTCCTCCGCCAGAGACTGGAGAGAGAGGCCCAGCGAGAGGAAGAAGCTGATGGTAGGACTGGCATTTAAACACTCACACACACAGTCACACAGCAGTTAGTTACACAGTGTCTGCTGTATGAACAATGTTCCTTTGGTCAAGTTTCACATATCCAAACCCATTTTCACACTATGTGCCTCAGTGCTGTACATTGTTCTGGCACCCTCTATTATCAACCTGGAAAAGAGTTGACAGGTTCTACAGTCACGGAAAAAATTATTAGACCACTCTTGTTTTCTTCAATTTCTTGTTCATTTTACTGCCTGGTCCAACTAAAGGTCCATTT
>JAPQRP010000012.1:285424-295761 GCA_037367295.1 Apogon hyalosoma | reverse complement strand
CACACACACACACACACACACACACACACACATTCATATACACTGACTTTGACATCCACACCGAGGACAAATGAGGAGAAATGATGTGGGAGGAGGAGGAGGGGTGAATGCAGCCCTTTTGCCTACACATCTGCCTGTTACTAATCTCTGTAGATAGCAGAAGTTGAATGGGATCTTCCATGTGATAAAATTTCCTACTTTAGACACAATGAAACCTTGCTCAGGAGCTCTTGCATATCATAATGTGAACAGCTGAGGTTGGTGCTTCAGAATGTGTTGAGTATGGGTACAAGTAAATGGGATGCATGTAAAAATGCACTTCAGTGACAGGTTTGATCTGATTTAGAACTGTCTACTTGTGATCTGATCATGGGGTGAACAAGCACGTAAAAGGTCTGAAAAGGGCCCATTGTTTTAACATTTGAACGCAAGTTGAGTGCATGGCTTTTATGTCTAAAATAATGGCACCTTAGATAACGTTAGAAGTGGGCCTCGTGTTGTAGTTAGAATTTTTCTGTGGTTTCTCATCTTAGAGGTCATTGCCTTATCTGGGTGAAATACACAGAAAAATAATGATCTGCATATAACCACATTAAGTATTATGTATGAGCATGTATTTTTATGTACAAACACTTCATGTGATGACCATTAAAGATTTACCATTGAAGTAGAGACAAATACCGGAGAGATTGTCTTGGTATCTGGAATGTGCATCAGTATCAAGCAGTCCTTTGTATAATGGTTGCCTCTGTAAAGTAATGTATAATTATGCTTTTTATTCCCCATATTTACTGCTGAATCCCAGCAATGACATACAGTGTCAGTGTGTAGCAGCTGATGGGGCGAGGGATACTTCAGGAGAGTTCTCCACCCACAGAGTGCTGTTCTCCACCCACAGAGTGCTGCCTGTGTCATCACAGGGAGGCAGCGGAGGAGGTGTTTGATAATGCTGTGAGGGGAGGTGAAAGCCTGGTTAAAAATATAATGACATCTGCTCACTTTTGCTCTATCCAGGATAATGGCAATAAAACAACTGAAAGTGAGAAAGAACTACTAGTGCAAGGTTTGAACTCACACTAACAAACATTTTACTGCAGAAATTAGTGTGTGTAGTTTAGATGAAGACCACGCAGATGGAATGAGCTGTGAGCGTTTGTCTTGAACTATGAGTTACTTCGAGGAGTATTTGTGACCCTGGGTGTCAGTTAGCTGGTGAGTTATTTATAGCATGGGTGACCCAGATCAGTGGCCTCCAGCACCCTTCCTCTGACTCTTCCAGTGTTTTTCTCTGTCTTGTCCTACACATCGTTTCATCTGCTTGGCCCTCTCCTCTCTGACTGAGCATCATGTTGCACATTCTCTGGAGCTGAGCTTTAAGGAAGGCTCGCTCCCTTTCTCAACATTCCATATAATTAGTAATCCAACAACCACAAATGAAAGTAACTGCTCTAGGCTACACATGGCATTTCACATTCCACACAAGCTTTCAGCGAGCTGTGGAGGAGTGGGTAATCATATGTGTAGACTGATACTGAAGTGGCGATATTTCTCAATGTCACATTCAAAACCAGGACTGGGAACCTTGAGCATTCTCGCTCTTCTTGGAAGAGTACCTTTCTGGGTAGGGGATATATCCACAGGCATCATCACCAAATTGAAGCTGATAGGGGCAAGAGGTAGAGTCTGTTCAGAAAAATGGTCTAAGCAGAGTATAATGGTACTAAAGACCCCATCCACATGGTAACACTGTTTCTAAGTATCATCAACCTGGAAGGAGTTTTCCAAAAGGTCACTTCTCAGTGAGTGCAATCTCATATTTAACCATGACTTTAAAAATAAGTAAAACATGTATCTTCAATGTCTTCAAATTCCAGAAATTGCCATTCTTGATCGTGAGTAGCAGAGCTGATTCAGAAATAAAATACTGTACGAATACCCACCTGTGACAGCATTACATCAGTGTTATTGCACTAAACCGATGGCTTTAAAATGTCTGATTTTGCTTTTTTAATCTTGATTCACTAGGTGAACTAAGCATGGAATGACAGTAAAGTTGATATGCAAAGGGAGTGTTAAAGAGTGTGTGCTGATGTTCTCAGATCTGGTGTGAGAGTACAAAACAAAACTCCCTGATGCTTATTAAGGCCACGTCCAGGCTACAACACTCATGTTATTTGCCTTATGCAAATTCTAAAAGTTTCGCGTCCACACACATATCATTTCAAGAAATATCAGTGTCCAGATGGAAACGGGAAAACTGGGATAAACGGTGTAATACATATGCCACACCCATATGTGGAGCTTTACACAAACACAGACGGAGCCACAGGATACACTAAAGTCACAGAAGAATGCAGGGTCCGGGTCGCCCTTAGCAGGACACGGTGGTGGATTTAAAAGTATGACGTGTGTATCAGTTTATGCGTCTCTGCTGGTTGTCGAGTTGATACTGCATTACCAGGTTTTGTTGTAGTAGTGTTAATAAACTTAGCAGCGCCTGCAGCACAAACACAACTCTAATCTGCCGTTGCTGTTGTAACCAGATCTTACATCCGGGGTTTTCTTCTTCTGGCCGCATGGTATGGCGTCATTGTTTCCAAAATGTGGCGTTTTGCCTATCCACATGGCAACGCAAGCGCAACATTTGAGATATTTCCGCTCTGGGACCCATTCTCAAAAAACACAGTTTCAGGACACTGACAACACCAGTGTTTTGTGGACGAAAGGCCGAAAAAATATTAAACTTTTGGGGATTGACAAAATTTCGTTGTCGTGTGGACAGGCTCTAAGGTAGAGCTACTGAGGACCGGAATGTGAATGTTCACTGAAATTTTTCTCTTGTCCAAAGTTCAAGCAGAGGAGATGCTGGAATACTGTCTTCACTTTTGACGTCACACAATTAAAACACCCTGTCCAGAGTCAAATATCTTTTTAAAAGAAAAAGCATGTCAAGCAACTTTTAGAGCAGTGACATCTACTCATTGGTGGAGAGTATCTGCCCTGGCAGCCTACATATCAGGTTCTGCCAGAGGTGAGAAGTACTAGGCACATTTATCAGCTCTTCTCTCGATCCAGTCTGGCAGTGGTATCAGAATCCTTTATTAGTCCCAGGGGGAAGTTGTATGTTACAAGTGGTTCCATTCACGTATAGTAAAAAGTAGCAGGAAAAGAACTGCAATTTGTATAATGCGTACCTGATAATAATCTTATCAATATGATGATAAAAGAATTATACATAAACTAGCTCGTTGACCTGTGGGGAACCACTTGTTCTAGATGTGGTAGTTTTTATGCTGGGGAGAGCTGACTTTTGGGAAAAGATGTCTATATTCTATAAGTACTGACATAAAAATTGTTTGCTGAGTCATTCTTTAAAATTTAAATGACAATATATTAATATTGACATCTAGGGACTGAAGTTAGTAAATGCGTTGTTCCTGTTTTTAACTTAATTTCCCATCATGCAGTGGGATACTGCGCTTCCCGTCAATGATCATGGACTGAAGCTAGTAAATGCATTGTTGGTGTCATTAACTTTATTTCCTGTAATGCAGCGTGGTACCGCGCTTCCCGTCAACCAAGCAACATGATTGTAAGGCTATTGTATTCTAAAACGACTAATATCTCCCAAAATATTGGCCCTTGCCGAGATATTTCATGTGGAGATGGGACTATTCCTCAACTGTAGGTACCAAATTGAGACCCTCCAGTATTATGGTAAAGATAAGTGCAAAATTGTTATTAAAATGTTGTAGTTATAATATGAAATTAATCGGTTTGACGGCCACAGGCAGAAATGATATCCTGTGTCGTTCAGTGATTGTCCCCAAGCCATGAGACAGTCCATGTTTAACTGCCTTCTCTGTTTCCTGTTTGTCTTTTTGTCTTGTAGGGAGGTGTCGGAGCCCAGCACAGCCGCCATCACTGAGGTGGATGCAGACTCAGAGGGCCCCATGGCCCAGCAGCCAGCCTCAGGGGCTGAGCCGGAGAACAGCGAGGTTCACCTGGAGGAGGTAAGGTCACTGGGAGGGTGGGGATGCCGAGGGTCTATGATCTGTCTCCCACTAACCCGCCTCCTTCCTCATTCCCATAGTTAAAAGCATGCATTGTCTGAAGCACAGGTTGAGTCACTCAAAACCAACACAGCCCCAACATTCTGACCTCTTTGAACCCCCTCTCTGACCACTGAAGGCTTTGATTCATTCAATTATGACTTCAACATCTATGTCTCCACTTAATGCAGATTTCATGACTCAGTAGGAGGTCTGAGGGCTTTGCAATATGACCAAACCTCAATCTCAATATATAGGTCATTTCATACCCAGGTAACAGTTCATATCCATTGTTCTCCATAGGTTTTCTGACTGCTTAGCTGCTGTCAGGGCTCAAACATTTTCCCGGTTAGAGGGGAATCCTCTCACAAAAAATGTTTTAAGAGTATCAAGTGTCCACTGCAGCCAACTGCATTTGTTGCGCTTTATTTTGAGATGACTTTTATTTAACTCGGGGAACTTTCTCACCTACTATCTCATTTGGTCCCAGCTTTCAGACTTTGCAATTTTATTGGAGCCAAATTTGCAGGTGTGAAACCTCCCCCAGACCAAACTGAGCCATGCGTCAGTTCATTTACTGTGAAACTGGACTTTCAAACAGTTAGGCTCTTGTCGTCAGTAAAGAAATGATGAAAATGTAATTCAGCATTGAATAAAAATATCAATTATTAACAAAAAACGTAAGAAGGTATATATACATTTTTTGTTTTATTAGATGGCTATTAAAAAAAAAAAAAAAAACAATAATTCAGCAAAAAATTTTGAATACAGTTCCAGGTTCCAGTTTATCCACTGTCCTTGCACACACTGAGTTTCAGATCAGTCTGACGTGGAAAAACTGATTTCAGATATAATGGGAACAGAGGGACAGATGGACAAACGTTCTAATGGAGATGCATAACTTAATCTAAAAGACTATTATAGTGTTCCAGTGATAAAATAGTCCTTTTGATGAGTAGATGCTGATTTGTACAGCATATGACAACATTCTGTTATACAGAAATGTCAGGACAGAAAATCAGAATGAAGGTTTTAGTAAAACTATCTAATAATGATGTTCAACTGTGGCAAATTACATTTTCCAATTACTTTTCCTCCCCAAACCATGTGACCTTATGCTGCGTTTCCACCACGTGGAACCTGCTCAGCTCGACTCAACTCAGGTACCAGGTACTATTCCTGGAGCCCGATTACAGGATACTACTGACTTCAGAGTACCTGGTCGTCATAGCGATGCGGCGCGTTACTTCCATGTCGTCTGCTCAGAGTTGTTGATAAACTCACTCGTCGTGTGTTGTCTTGTCAAGCTCATGCTAAATTTTTACCCTGGCCACCAAAGACGGAATCTCCTCGACCGACCATGGTGTAGTTTTGCAGGCTGTCATGTGGATTAACCTACCGATATATTTACTGTCAACTTCCACATCTGTTTTTGTAAAATGGCGGGTCACAGAGACAACTCTCTGACCAATCAGTGGTCTGCAGTGTTTACACGTCATGTTTTAGTATCTCTTGGAACCTCGGCGGAAGTGATAGCAGGTTCTTTTTCGTAACGGACGCGCAAAAAGGCCGAGTCAAGTTGAGCCGGTACCATGTAATGGAAACGTGGCATTACTTTTAGGGATGAGCTCCTGGTTTTGGTCAGCCTGCTAATGTGTCATTTAAAGAGAGATTTCTTTTTTTTTCTTTTTTTTTTTTTTTTTTTCATGAAACCAGGAAATAATTCAAATAGAGCATAATTTGAACAGATTGTTAGCCTATGATCACACATTGGTTTTGTCATATTGCACAGCCCTTAGGGGTCGATCCAAACTGTCGTGGGTGAATGAGCAGGGGTTGAGTTGGAGTTGGGTCCTCAGATAAACTGTAACAAACCAATTTCTTCCAATGTATGTTAAATACAAACTAATATTTCATCACTTAGATCATCTTTTACTCACCTCATCTGTCTGGGCCCTGCAGAGGGATGTTGAGCACTGATGCTGCTTGAAAGCAGTTGGTAGTGTGTTAAATTAGACGTTTATGTGTAAAGAGTGCATGCTCCTCACTTGACTTGGCTTCGATCTTCATTATTTCCTGTTTTTCAAGAAGCATCCTTCGAAGATTGCCACAAGCGTACATTATGTTGTGTTTTAGGCAGCTCTTGACTTTATCTAGAATGCACAGATTAGATTTACTGGTAAGCTTTAATACTGTTGAAGTTCTTATCTTTGTACTGTGTATGCATGTTTGTGGGTTTTGTTTTCCCTTGGGTTTGCATCAGTAATGCACTCTGACAGTATATGTAGAGATGCATCACAGCTGCTGTTTTCCTTCTCCCTGTTTTCATAGCCTATTGCTCCTTTTTCACTGCCGCTCTCTTTTTGTTCACTCTCTACTACTGTCTCTCCCCTTTTTTTGTCCTTCCTTACTTTCCATCTTCTGGCTTTTGTATTCCATCATGACCACTTCTCTTTCTCTTCACTATATATATTTATGGTGTGATTGCTGTTTAAAACCCCACTGATTGCTTTGTTATGAAGGTGCCCATGCCTCTTCCATTGCCCCTAATGGTACCTGCTGCGTACTACTACTACTACTACCACCACCACCAACACGATCACCTCCTCCACTCCTCCTCCTACTCCTCCTACAACTCCTGTCTCGCTATGCCCCAGTGCGGTGCTGGCACCTGAGTTAGGCCCAGAGTCTGCAGCCCCACGTGGCACCTGAGTAAAGCCTGATCCTGCAAGGCCTCCTGCCCCTCCTGTAAAACCCTCCAGTCCAAGTGAGGGGGAAAAAAGAGCTGAACCAAGCAAGAACTGCAGCTCGCATCAGACCCACACTGACAGCAAAAAGGGGGCAGCCATGGTAACTGCAGCAGCACACAGTTGTCATGGTAACCCCAGCCCTCGGGGGGGTTGGAAGCCTGCTCATTTATCTGAACCGGACTGGACTGTACTATACAGTGATGAATAATGGGTTGGTTAAGGAAAGGGAAGGGCTATTGTATTGCCTCCCCTTTTCTCCACATTTTCCCTTCTGCCATTTTGTGGACAGTTAACAATAAATTTCTGGAGGGATAAAAGTCTAAACCCCTTCATGTTTTCTGGACCTTCAAGCTATTGCTGCCCTCTTCTTGTAAGGAAGAGTAATGACTGCACAAAGAACCGCTGCAATGTGGTGATCAGGATTCACATCACTGCTTTGGGTTTTAGTCCGATGGAAAATAAAATGCTTGGAAGATGGACTACTTCGAGGAACTACTGTGTGGACATTACAGTAGAGAATTTTCATGCTGTCAAACATCTGAAACCCAATCACTGGTTCAGCTTTAAGGCTGAAAGCATCGTTTGCTTTGGAAAAACTGTCCAGCTTTTTTCAAGGAACCTGAAAAATTCTGTCACAGTGCTCTGTGCCATTCATATGAACTCCACTTCATTATAACATATAAAAGACTCTTTCCAAGGACATTATGCCAAGGACAAGTAATCGGACACACCTTATGCTGCTGTGGGTTTTGTGCGTGCACTGTGACATTGATCATCCACTGTTGGATCAGGGGAGCTGGATATACAGCAAATCATTGGCTCCCCTACAGCGACAGTCTGAAAAGCATGACTCAGTGGATGTATTCACCAGGAACTCATGATCCTCTACTCTGCATCTGGCAGACGTTTCAGAGAAACTGTGTCAAAGGCTTTTAGGACACTATTGGACAACATCAAAGATATGGACACAAATGGATTTATTGTCAATCCGGGACTATATGATACAAACCATCACCATCCTGATCCCCACGTCAGAATCACACACAAGGCAATTTGAAACTCTCCCCTTCCCCAAAAGACTGAAATGTGACTCTGACCAGCAGTCGATTGAGAAAACTCCTCCCCAGCCCCCCGTCAAGACAAAAAGTCCAATCCAGACATCAGATCCTGTCTGCTGGCTAATCTGCACACTCAATTCAAGCCCTGCCCTCACTCCTCTGCCTTCTCTGATTGGATCCTTGTTGCCTAGATACAGTACACACTGTCGTGCGGGTGGGCCATAGTCGAGCCAGTAAGGAATCAGGTGTCAAATGGTACCAGGAATATTCCTCTATTTAAAATGTATCTGATTTTAAAGGATTAACTGTAAAACAGCTTTCTCCTACCTTCATATCTTATTTCATAAATAATGAATCAATTTCTCCTTTAGTGCCAAACCTTCTTTCACATTCACATGTATTGCAGGTTTGGTATAATTTGGTATTTTTCATAAAGGTGATTAGAGCCTCCACTGTTGGGCTTCAGTTGTTTAACTGTATGGGTAGTCGGATGAGTTGTCAGCACTCTGTTTTCCACCTCTGCTCATCAGCATTCCAGAGCTAGTCACTTACAAGTAGTAGTAGATTAAGTTACTTGCTCACTTGCTAAATGAGCCCCATGTAAGCTTTAACAGTGTAGAGCGATAAAACTCAACAATCAATATGCGTGTCACACATGTTAGGCCCGTACACACTATGTATTGACATTACTTCCCCAATAGAACACACTCCCAGTCATCCACAGATATTAGGATGTCATGTTTCCTAATGTTTGGGATTGGACGAACAGATTAAAAAGATCATGTTATGAACTTTAACTGCAATTCATGATTTGAATTATGACGTTTGACTACAGAATCGCAATAATGCGAAAGATAGGGGTGACCTGACTCTGACATTTTGGGCCAAGTGGTTAAATTTTGGCAGATATCGACACTGATACTACTGATTTTATTAGTTTATTTTGTTTTCATGTTGGTTTTTGTCTGTTAACAGACAAAATACACAACTTCCATCAATGAGTTTGAAATAATTTATGAAAAATAAATAGTTTAGGCAGTTTTACAGCAACACATAAACACTTGCTTCTGCTGTTGATGAATGTCAGCTCATTTGCAGATATCGTAAATATCAGCTGGTATGATAATGTTTGGCGTAGAGATGAATGTATCTGGAATTAAAGACTTTTTAGATCAGGATAAGGTTTCCCACCATTAATTGCCTGAACTGTGGCAGCGCCTTGCATGCCTTTAGATTAGGATTTAGAGAAATATTTGTACCCATGATGCATTGTATATTTTCACATTTTAATATGAACATAAAAATACTGTTAGAGAAAAGACAGAAAAACATTGTTAAATGATTTATCTTCATTAGTGGTGAAGTAGAATATTAACAGAAAATATCACCTCACACATTGATATTAGTCACTGGGTATGTTTTGCATTTGGCTGTTAGTCGAAGGTACGACTGCTGTTTTATGCAAAATTATGTTAAGTGTTTGTAGTGTTGAACAGAACGCTTTAAGTCATCTTTCTGCCCCTTAGTGGTTGTAACAGTGAGTGCAGGCACCTTCTATACAGTGACAGATTCCAGTCAAAACCTTTTATGCACACTTCTCACATTTATATAGTAGCTGCCCTCAATAAGTTTCTCCCAGGCTTACTCATTTCCTAATGCACTTCATGTCCTTGGCTTGTCCTTAGTCTGAGCACACACACACACACACACACACACTCACACACATACACACAGGAGCAGCTTAAAGATTTATGTCAGTGTCTTTGAGGAGAGGTGGAAGGCGGAAATGTGTCTGGACTCTCTGTATCGACCAAAACCCCCTTTCCCTAATGTAGTACGATTGGAGCCTCCAGGCTTCCATTACTTTACTCCCCCACCCCTCCCCCTTCCACTTTTCCTGTTTCACCTCCTCTTCTGTTGTTGCCCGTTCGGGTCTGGACTCTGGGTTCTCATCTCGCCCCACACCCCTGGGGTTTCTGTATGTTCTCTTTCTGTCGTTCTCTCTTTCCAGAGCACCACTCCTAAGGCTTTCGCCGCTCGCAAGATCTCCTTGACTAGTAAGTATACATGGAATTCTACATGTGTATCTGATCTCTCATCACACTTGAGATGAAGAATGAAGAAGAATGGAAAGGAAAGTAAGGGTTTTTAAAAAGTTAAAGCTCAGAATTCAGTGTATTGAAGATTTATTACCTGTGTATAGTAGAAAATATTCTGATTAGTCAAAAATACAAGTAACTGTGTGAAACTCATTTGTGAAAACTTAAAGTAGTACATGTATTAGAGAGATTTTGCACGTGTATGCTATCTTTTTATGCATTTAAGTCAGAATGAACCTTCACACTCCAATTGTTACGTTGATAGAAAACAAAGGCCAGAATCACACTTATGTCATTTCACACCACATTGATGTGATAGCGTAGTGTTGTGGAAACACAAAGCAACACACTCAATGTGTTAGTTTGCTTTGGGAAACA
>JAPQRP010000012.1:244843-280131 GCA_037367295.1 Apogon hyalosoma | reverse complement strand
TAACTAGGACAGATTTGGTTGGATTTCTTCTCCCTTGATAACCAACACAGGGGACCCCTAGTGGAAGAACCCTATTGTTTTCAGCTTCTTAATGAGTTTTATAAGGCATCCAAATGGGGGCGCTTTAGTTGAAAATCTGTTTTTTGGACATTAATCAAGCAATAATAGGCAGACTGAGATAAAATTTGGTTCATATTGATCGTCTTACTGTCTCACTACCATCCAGAGTTCGTATGGTGTCATTTTCATTCATTAGGTGGAGTTTTGTGGGAAAAATTGGTTCTCTGACCATTATTCTGCCACTATCAGGTCCATGTAGCTCAAATTGAGTTCATATCAATTGTCTAACAAGTTTCCTTTTTCATGCCACTACCTTGAGTTTACATGATGTCATATTGACACCAGGTGGTGTGTTTTTCCCTAATGGTAGGGGGAGCAGTCTATGAAGTTCTTGGGCACAGAGTTGTTGCGCCCCAAACAGGAAACGCGTCACTTTAATGCTCAGTGAAGGACCAAAGGGAGGAGCCGCCACTGCTGTTGACTTTGACGCTGTACTTCCAGTCAACATGTCTGAATCCTCCCTTTGTCCTTTTTGTCCCCCTGTGAACCAGTCTTTAATCCCAGACATCAAAGTGAACCAAGAGGCCGTGGTGGAGCTTCACCCAGAGGAGCTCCAACTCTCTGGGGACGAAGAGAACCTGGACCCCAGCCGAGACGACCAGGACAAAGGTCTGAAGATTCGACGGACAGTCACACAGGTACAGAGACATATGGGTCTGTGGCACAGGGCTGAGCTAATCATCATTTTTTCTAAGTAAATGCTTTTGAAGACAGAACAGGTCTGTGTTGGTGGGATTTTAATGGTTATGTCATTGGTCTTCAGGTCGTCCCAAGCAACAGTCAGGAGAATGGACAGGGGAACGAAGAGGAAGACATGGACAAAACGGACAGAGAAAAACGGCGGACTTCCAAGGACAGGAGGAAGAATAGTCTTTCAGAGGACACCATGGAAACCCAGACATCTGCCAAACTCGATGGAGAGGCCACCAAAGGTAAATGAGTCTGTCGCTTACTGCGTTCCAATGCCATTCTGCTCTTACTTCAGTTTTCCCATTCTGTTTTTTTTTTCTTCTTTTTTTCTCTTTCCTCAGTGACCCCCAGTGACAGCTTGGTCCGTCGATCCATCAGTCAGCAGAAGTCTGGTGTGTCCGTCACCATCGACGACCCCATCCGCACAAACAGGCAGCTGTCGCCGCCTCGTGGAAAAGTCTCAAACATCATTCATGTGACCAATCTGGTGAGTTTCCACGTCACTGAGCACTCATGGGAAAACGTTGCTGTGGACTTATTTTGGCTTATGTAATGCAATAGAACAAAAAACAATATACATACATGGTAGTACAGATAAGTCTTGCATTCGTAAACACACCACTGTGCTATGAATGATGCGTTTGAGCTGATGCCAGCAGTAACCACATCACTATCACACCCATAATTAAGTCAGAAGTGCTGTTATGGCTGCAGCAAAGTGTGCCCTTCCACTAGAGGCACTACATGACTACAGGGGCCACGATGAGACCAGACATGACACATTTAATGACTAGCCTTCACAGATTCTTCTCAACCTGCGTCATAGGAGCAGACTACAAGGTTTGATGTGGATCAAAGGCGAGCACATTTGTAATGCCACCCCACGTCACTGATGTCAGACAAACAGGAGCTCAAGTTATGGAGACATTACAAGACCGTAATTAGGGTTCAAACCCCAAACCCAAAAGTGGGAGAACCCAATGAGTTTGCGCTGCTTTTACATGTGTCGTTATTTGCTGCTTTATGCCAATAAACTTGAGCTTAGTCGGGCACATGGTGGCGCTGTATGGTCTCTAAAAAGTGCTTTGGACCATTAAAATCATGATTAGATGATTAGAATGATCATACATGGATTTCTTGGTCATTTTCTTAACGTACAAAATGGCAAATTGGGATCAGCACCAGAGTCAGTGTACAGTGGAACCTCGCCGTACACCTGACTTCATGCTTATTGATTACTATGCTTATTATTGGAAATTCCTAGCAATAGGTGTTTTGCACGTAAACGTTGTAAGGATCGTGGTTTTGGTTTGGCAGTAACAAAAGTGTTTGCGTTTTAAAATGGAGAGACAAGAGATGAAGAGTTTTCTTTTTGTTGCCGTTTGTGGAGTAAAAAATGTAAGGTTTCGGAGCCTTTTACAGAGATGGTGTAGACACTCACTACTGATCCAACATAACGTGAACAGAAATTTCCAACAAGTGAAAACTCATAAACGTTTCCTCATGATGACTTCAGACACTTTCAGATTCTACAGCTCCTCCTCCACATTGTACAGAATCTGCCGGACTTATGGGCACACACTTTCCACTTGCACTTCATTTGTCCCTCGTCTTTTGTCGTCTCAGGTTCGACCGTTCACGCTGGGCCAACTCAAAGAGCTGCTGAACCGCACAGGCAGCGTGGTGGAAGACGGATTCTGGATCGACAAGATCAAGTCTCACTGCTACGTCACGGTCAGTGCAGTCACATGAACAGTGATGCCTCGTCTTACCGTAACCCAGGGTTCCCACGGGGTCTTAAAAAGTCTTAATCTTAAATTTACAATTCTGCATTAAATAAGTCTTTAAAAGGTCTTAGATTTCCGCATACTACTGCAAAGTTTTACAGTATATGGGGCCTTTTTCAGACCCATTCCAGAATCCTTTTCTATTCTAGTCTCTTGTGACTCGTGTATCCTGACAGGTGAGGGACTGTGTTGGGCCTGTGACAGTGAACTTCATGGGGATAAATGGGATTACTTTGAGGGGATTACTTTTGTTATTTTTTATTTTTGTTTAGGGATTCTTTTGGGGGTTTTTTCCTCTCTCTTTTCTATAATGCTCAGTTCTGTCTTGTTCTGTGTTATTATTTATAAGAAAAACTTAATAAAAAAAAAAAAAGTGGTTAAAAAAGGTCTTAAATTTGATATGGTAGGTCTTAAGTTATGTTGTCAAAACAACATAACATTTACAAACTATTCTGTCACAGTAAAAGGAGAATAAAATAACCTGAATGGTCTTAATAGAAATACGTGGAATTTTAACAATATAATGTTTGTAGATCCACTGTGATGTGTAAATTTTGTTAATAATAAGCTGAGATACAATATTGTTGACATTGAACTTATTTTTTTAAAGATATTTCAGATTTTTCACATTTTCATAATGTAATTTAACTTTCATACTAAAAGAGAAAGAGAGCATATTATCTGAATGTATCATTTATGTTATAATTTATAGGTGTTTATTTTACTGGTCCGGCCTATGTGAGATCACATTGGGCTGAATGTGGCCCCTCAAATAAAATGAGTTTGACACCCCTGCTGTAAATGAACAGATCTAAGGCATGGATTGTCTACAGCTGGTTAAGTCGCTGACCTGTTGCTGCTTTTGTTTCCTGTCCTCTTAGTATTCTACGGCAGAGGAGGCCGTGTCCACCAGGGACGCTCTTCATGGAGTCAAATGGCCTCAGAGCAATCCCAAGGTCCTCAGCGTGGACTTCTGTGAACAGGATGAGGTAATAAACGGCTAAAACAGCACAAGAGAAAAATATTAATGTTTATAAACTATATGGACAAAAAAATTGGAGACACATCATGGCTACAGCTGTAAGATGTCCTGTTGATGCTGATTTGAGATAAAAGGAAAAAAAAAAAAAAATTATTTAGTTTATTGGGAGATTTTTCTTCCTAAGGTGAAAGTAGGTGGTTAGTTGTGGTAGAAAAGTATTATTTACAGTCAAAGCACGAAAAATATTTTTGAAATTTTGAGGTTAGAACATTTAAAATCAGTCACAGATGAAGAAAAAAACAAAATCAATGTTGAGAGAGATTTTAGTAAAACCATCCATTGCTGAGGTATTTTAGAAGCAAAGATAATTTAAACCAAACTAACCAATGCAGTGATATTTATCATAATATAAAACCATATTGTGGCATTTGTCATTATTGTTTTGTATCCCAGACCTGTTAGAAAAAAACCCCAAACACCTGAATTCAACGTGTCCACATACTTTTGTCCATATAGTGTACATGGGCTTGGAGTCAAATAGTCTTATGTGACAGATTATCTCCAACAGTTTCCTTTGCCTTGGCCTTTTACCTGCAGCTGGACTTTCACAAAGGCATCCTCAAGCCAGACCGGGAGCAGGACCCCACCGCCCAGCCTGGAGGCGGTCCTCAGACCCGGCTGCCCCCACTTATGCCTGAACGAGATAGAGATCGAGACAGGGACCGGGAACGGGACCGGGGCGCGGCTGGAGGAGTCCGGGACCTGTGGGCGGAGCGGGAACGGGAGATGGAGCGCAGAGAGAGGGCCAGGGGCGAGCGAGAGTGGGACCGGGACAAGGTGAGGGAGTTCGCCAGGCCGGGAGAGGAGGGAAGACGATCCAGATCCAGAGACCGAGAGAGGAGGAGGAGAGAGAGGGCGAAGAGCAAAGAGAGGAAGACTGACAAGAAGGGTAAGTCAGGATACATCACCATGGCGACCTGCGATGGGTGACCCCGACTGAGAGGCTGGACCTCCCTGTAGCTGAAAGTATTTAAAGAAGAAAAAGCACACCTTAAATCTGCTTCTGAAGAATGACATGGTTTTTAACACAAAGGAAGCCCCCCCCTACCAAAATGTAATAATCTGTTCCTTGTACCAGTATCAACATTTCTTGAAAATGTCATCAAAATTCTTCCATAACTTTTTTTTTAATTATCTTGCTAACAGACAAAAAAACAAGCAAAAATCTGCCCGCCCTCCCCGATCACCACCAAAATTGAATCATTTGTTCCTTGTGCCAGTATCAACTTTTCATGAAAATTTCATGAAAATCCATCCATAACTTTTTGAGTTCTGTTGCTAACAGACAAACAGACAAACCCTGATGAAAACTACAACTTTTTTGTCTTAAAAATACCATTAAATTATGAAAATACATTAACAAACTATCCTTGAACTTTAACGTGTGAATAATCTGAACAAATATGAACAAACTGAAATGTCAAAAAAAAATTCAGAGCACCTTTACCAGTATTCTGCCTGTTCTATTCTGCCGACCCATAATGCACATGTATTAACGATAAGTTGAGCCATAATATTGTTGAAATTGCACTGAATTTTCTGGAGAAATTTCAGTTTTTTTCAGGTTATTCACATATTTTTTGTTTGGATAGTGTGTAAATGTAAATATTTTCATAATTTAATGTATTTTTCTGCACTAGAATGTAGAGAAGAGTTTGGAGTCATCATTTATTTATAGGTAATTACGCTATTATTTTACTGGTCCGGCCCATTTGAGATCAAACTGGTCTGAATGTGGCCCCTGAACTCAAATGGCTGGGACAGCCCTGATCTTAAAGATGCTTCAGGCAGCAGAGAGGTCAGACTTAAAGCCCAGCGGCCGTGAAGAGCTCCCACAGGAAACTGGACCTGGTTCTGCTTGTTTCTTGACAGAGAAAGGCGACGAGCCTCCAGCCAAACTGCTCGATGACCTGTTCCTGAAAACCAAAGCGGCTCCGTGTATATACTGGCTTCCCCTCACTGAGGAGCAGGTCAGTCCCACACTTACCTTCACCGTTTCTGTCACAAAGTCCCCACAACTCTTACAACGAGCCTGTTTACGTGACCATAACAGTCCGATAACTGAGCCCGTTTACATCCACACTAATACTCTGATTAGTATCCGATTACTGGAGTTATCAGATTATTCAAGTGACCATGTAAACTATGTAATCTGATCTGTTTTATCAGATAACAGTAATCTGATTATGAGAAATCGGATTCACACACCTGGATTTCTCCCCAATACTCCGATGTCTTCCTGCATGTGTACAGGTTAATCTGATTTATTTCGTTCTTTTACGTCTGCGCATGTGTAAAAACAAGTCAAATCGCAGAGAACCAGAGTTTTATAGTCAAACATGGGTGGAAGACAATAACAGGAAGTTTGAGTCTACCGTCACTATGTACATACTCCGAAAAAAAAAAAAATCCAATAATGGACCGCAGCGTCGAAACCAGGGTTTTATCAATTATCGCATTTATTAAGTGCATGTAAACACATCAGATCCGATTATTACAATAATCTGATTACTCCCAGTTATTGGACTAAATCAGATTAACCTGTACACATGCAGGAAGACATCGGAGTATTGGGGAGAAATCCAGGAGTGTTAATCGGATTTCTTATAATCAGATTACTGTTACCTGATAAAACAGATCAGATTATCCTGTTTACATGGTCACTTAAATAACCTGCCAACTCCAGAAATCGGATAATGATCGGAGTATGAGTGGGAATGGAAAGGGGTTGATTTTATAGACTGGCCTTCATGTGATGTTGTCTTTTTAATATTTGAACATTTAATTGGACCCTGTTTTGGGTATTCATTTATATTGACATACATGATGTTTTATTCCATTCCTTCACTTTTCCATTGGTTTGACAGCATCATGTTCTGTTGTTTCTGCCCTCTCTACTTCGATACATGCAAATTTATTCGGAGTGTCACGTTTTCGCATTTGCTGTGCATATCTTTTATTTTGTTGTGTTTTCTATGTCTTAGTGTCTTTGCTTGCATCTTCTTTTTTATTTGTTTTGCTGCTGCTGTGCCCTTCTGCTTTGTCTGTCAAAGCGCTTTGTAAACTCAGTTTTTAAAGGTGCTAAATAAATAAAGTTCTTCTTATTGTGTCACGTACATGTCTTTGTGTCCACCAGGCGGCGCAGAGGGTTCTGGACCGCACCAAGCGCCAAAAGGAACGCGAACAAAGACGCAAAGAGCAGGAGGAGGAGGACAAGAAGCGGGAAGAGGAGAAGAAGGAGCGGCTGAGGGGCAGAGAGAAGGATGTCGCCGTGACGACCGCAAGCGGCGGAGGAACCGGCGGCCGGGGACCCGACGGGGACCGGGACCGAAGCGGCCGAGACAGAGAGGGGGACAGGAAGAGGGATGGCGGCGGAGGTAGCGGCGGCGGACACCGTCCCAGGCGACTGTCGGTGGGTAACGGCCGCCGCTCTCGTAGCCGTAGCAACCCCAGGGATAGACGCCGCTGAGGAAACAGGCAGCTATAGAGAGCTAGGGGGCGCGTTGTAGCAGAGGACTCTGGGAAGGATGTTCCATTTGGTGACACGTTTCAGGTGGAGGACTTTGTGTTGTCTCGTCTCTCTGCTCCCGTCGTACTTTAATTCGTCCACTTTGACGCCAGCGTTGTCTTCCACACACTTAACCCGCCTCGTAGATGTCCATTTCCTCAGTCAGTGTTTAACGGCAAAATGACGGCGCTCGCTCTTCTTCTGTGGTCTTCCAGAAGCCCTGTCCCTGTTAGTCCCCCAGTGAAGAAAAGAAGCAGAAAGAAGGGTGTGTGTGTGTGTTTTTGGCTCTTCAGCATTTTGTCCCGTTGAGGTTTTGGGAACCCGCCTCTTAATTTAGTCCTGCGGGTGCACACAGTTCCTTCCTCCTCTTCCTCAGACCCTGTAATAAAACCGGTCCAAAATAGATCCCCTGACCTTCACGTATTTCCTCCAATCATTTTTAGCGTTCTAGTTTTCAGCAGCGATTTCTTTTATACCAAATTTACAGTTTTTAAGTTGCATTGAATTTTTATGAATCATCTTTTTTTTTTCTCTTTTTTTTTTTCTTTTTTTTTGTGGAGACAGACGGAGGGTTGTTGATTCCCACAAAAACTAGAACTGGTACAAAAGTCTTGACACTGTAAAACCTGTGAAGTGTGTGATAGGGCACCTTTTTGACTTTAGTGGCTGTTTTCTGTTTTTTGTTTTTTTTTTTTTGGATGAGAAGGGGAGTGTAAGGATTTACGTGGAGGTTCTTTTCTGAAATAATTACAGGAAGCTGAGCTTTTCCTGCACTGGTGTCTGTCTGGAAATACCTCCTTGTGACCTTTCAATCATATATATATTTAATAGGAATTAAAGAAGTTTGTCTTCTAATAGAGTAATGGTTACATCGGGTATATTTTTAATTTTATGTTTTTGTTGAAAGTTTTTCTTCCTGCAAGTGCTGAATGTAAGGAGAATTAAAAAAAAACAGTGAATAAATTTAAATTGGTTATCAACTTGTTTCTTGCATCTTTTCTCGGGCAGGCTTTGGTAATGGCTTTGGATGTTAAATGTATAAATATGTTCCCAGTTTGAACTGTGACCGGTCCTCCAGTCCTCCTCAAGGTGGTCTACGAGGCCCAGTCAGAAACAGGCCAAAATGTTTCATTGGATACAGGGACATTGGTTCTGGTTTTCAAGAAAGTTTTGACTTTGTCCAACGTTGGACTAACTTTGAAGCCGATGAAAGAGTTTGTCCAGTTTTGGGTGATTATGGGTTCAAGCGGTTTTACAGCGACTCAGAGATCAAACTTTAAGACAAAAATACAGGACAGACCTCCAACTATGTGAACAGAATGGAACTTGGTAAACTAACAGTCTAATGGAAATGCAGGCGGGTTGTCCAGTAACCAAAGGGTTGGTGGTTCAAATCCCAATTGTGTCCTTGGGCAAAGCACTTCACCCTACCCGCCTCTGGTGCTGCTACTCACACTGGCGTATGAATGTTCGGTGGTGGTCGGAAGCATAGTAGGCGCGAGTTGGCCACCACGCTTCCGTCACTGTGGATATGTATGTAGTTTACCAGCACCAGAGTGAGAATGTGAGGGTGAATGAATAATAGATCCACTGTACGCGCTTCGAGTGTGCGTTCATAGAAAAGCGCTGTATAAATCTAACCCATTTGCAGAGTTTATAATCAAACTTCATTCCTATTCTGTCTGTGGGATTATTGGGCCGACAAAATAAAGACCATGTGACCCCGCAGTAAGGACTGTCGAATAGGAAGAGCTAAACTGAAGTTGTTTTCCTTTCAGGGAACAGTTAGCAAATCTGAATATAAAGCAGCAAGTGTCCTGCCCTATAACATATGTATTAAAATTAATAATTATTAGTGCTGTCAAACGATTAGACATTTTAATCAGATTAATCACAGGGCTGCTGTGGATTAATTTTGATTAATCATGATTAAATATTTGTTTTTAATCTATTAATCACGTTTCATTTTGCATGAACAAACACAAGAAGGGAATATATACGCACTTAACGCGTTTGTCCAAGCTGGGCGACGCGTTAGCTGAAGTGTTGGCCGAATCCCAGACTAACGTACGCTTCGTGATAATGTGGTATTTGAAGCTGGAAGTGCTTCGGTGGAAACTCCTTCCTGCAGAGTGTGTCTAATACTTTGTCCGTCGACTGTTCCGTCTTGGTGTTTTTGTCCTCGAGGCCGCCGTGCTGTTTTATCGTCTTCCATCTTTGTGGGTTGGTTCTGCTGCTGTCACTACCGGATCAGCTGACCGTTGGTTCATGCGCGTTAACGCTAAGTCTGCTTGGACAAACTGACCCAAATGTGTCTGCAGAGACGTTCAGGGTCATTTTGAGCTGCAGATGCGTTAATTGTGCTAAAATTTTTTATCAGATTAATCATGATGGATTAATCTGCATTAATTTTGACAGGCCTATTAATTATATTATGTTCTCGTGTGACCTAAACTCAACACATTTAAACTTCAGTGTCTCAACACGAAGACAGAAATTGAAGACAAAATGAAATATTTATTACCACATACAGAAATTACAGTAATATATTTCCCAAATTGTATGGATTTACGTAACAAATCTTTCAGTAAAATCAAATTTTAAGTGCAAAATGTTTGCTAGCGATAGTATATACACAACAGTTGAGCAAAATCCCTTGTTCTTCTACAGCAAACAGTAGCCACATTGGGGAAGGGAGTCAAAAAAGCAGTAGTTTCTTCCCCGTTCCCTTATTTAACAGTACAAGACGTACAGCAGGCAGTACATTTGACACGAGGCCTGGTCTGAGAAAACAACGAAATGATAACCAGTGGAAATGTCTCGGTATCAGCAGGTTGATGGTGTGACGAAGCAAAAGCACAGAATGAAATCACGGTAAGACCAGCTTTTTGGACGACGCCCGCGGCCACACATGAGTGGATCAGTGTGCGCCGTGGGGGGGAATGTTGTGTGTGGTACACACTCTGCTCATGTGACACGAGTGGCACAGGAGGTGCGAGTCCAGAGGGAAACACTGCGAGCCGGGTTTATCCGACAGCTGCTTACCGCACTCCTGAGGAACAAACAGGAAATGAGAGGTCAGACCACGCAGAACAGAAGTCCAAGCAGAGACGCGTCACATACGAGGATCAAGACTCAAAGGTTCGCATGTGGACACCCTGAATGCAGGTGTTGGTTTTCTAACGCGTCTGGGATCCAAACAGTAATGACAAATGTTATAATCCAGTTTTATATTGGGATAAATATCATTACATTGGCTAGTTTGGTTTAAATTATCTTTGCTTCCAAAATGCCTCAGAAGGTTTTAACTTAATTTCAACAATGATTTTTTTTTTTTAATCTGTGACTGATTTTAAATGTTCTGCCTCTAAATTTCTTAAATATTTTTCCTTCTGTGACAAAATAATTTTCTACCACAACTAACCATCTGTTTTCTTCACATCTGACTAAGAAAAATCTACCATTAAACTTCAAGGAAATATTAATGTTTGTTAATGTATGAACAGGACATGATGTGTCCCAATATTTTTGTCTGTAGAGTTTATAAACATCAATATTTCCTTAGATGTGAAGAAAGTAGATAGTTGTGGTAAAAAAAAATTATTTACAGTCGGAGCAGGAAAAATATTTTAGAAATGTCGAGGTAGAACATTCCCAGACCTTTGTTAGAAAAGAAACCCCTGAATTCAACGTGTCCCAGTACTTTTGTCCATAAAGTGTACACTGGATACAGATGGCGACTGGATGAATAAGTGTTCTGTGTTTCCTGGTATGGTTGCATTTTGTGACTCATATAGATGACTTCTAACACTAGGGGGAAGGGGATCTGGTTTCATGTGGACTATGCTTCAGCAGGTTTCCATTTTCGGTGTGACTGAGGCTTTGAAGTAGCTGGACTCACCTGATGTGGCGACATGTGACTTGTGATTGTTTCTAGATATAAAAACTGCAGTTTGACATTAGATACGGTCCTGCTTTTCTTCCATACTGATCAATGACTGACAGTAACCTCATCCTTTTCTTACTCTTGTATCACGGGGCTTCGTGGTCGGTCTATGAACTCATAATAATAATGTGTGGGTCCAAACAGGAAGTAGTGAAGTGAAGGTGGATTCTGAAGTGGAGCCTCACCTCACAGTGGTAACACTCAAAGTGATAGTCCTTGTTCATCGACACGACCCTGAGGATCTCTTCACTCCCCTGAGAAGAGAAATGAGCCCGGCACAGACGTCAGCGCACATGTGGATTATGGGTAAACGCTGCTTTTGAGTCAATTCACTAAACAAATTTGGAACGACGGCAACAACAGTTACACAACAAGGAACGTCCTGTCAACCACTGTCATGTCACCCTTTATTCTTTTGTAAATACATAAATAGTCTGTATGGTTTTCGTTACTTTTATTATTATTACACATTGTTTTCTGCACTGTCTTTACGCATGCACACTTCTTCTTGCACTTTATTCTGTTGCTGCCTTGACCGTTGAATTTCCCTGCTGTGAGATCAATAAAGTCTAATCTAATCTGTCACTTTTTCTCACAATATTTACCTTTTTTTTCTAAAAATATGCATAAATTCTTGTGATACTCCGACATTTTCTCAAATTGTAACAATTTTCTCAACTTATTTCTTTCGATTATCATTTTATTCTTAGATTATAGCTTCTTTCCCCTGAACTATTTCAATTTTGTCCTGAAATATGGTTTTGTTGCGTGTTTTGTTTGTATTGCCTTTTTTATTTCCTCTCTACAGGTTGTGTTTGTTTATCATGTCCGGTGTTCATCTTTGTATTATGAACATATTACTTGAAATTATAAATGTTATATTTGTTAAATGTGGACAAGTTCTATAAATGTTGAAAAGTTCTATAAATAAAGCTAAAATAAATAAATATGGCATTATTGCTGTAATATCTTGGCTTTTTTAGGTATAACACGCCTTTTTGCTTAAACTATCGCTGCAACTTTACTATAATATTCCTGAGCATTCTAACAGCTTTATGTTGTAAATATGACTTAAAACTATTCTAACTTTATTCTCCATATATCATCATCCACTTTTAAAAGGTTCTGTTCTGTATAAATAAATGTGTTATTACTTGGTATAATTGTTTATGAGCTACAGAATGTATAATCAGGAAAATGCAAATAGAACCATAGAAGATACTGACCTCAGTAGGTAAGATGGGTTGTAAACAGGCAGCGCACTTTGGAGCAAAAGTCCTGTATGACAACAAGAATTAAACAAATAAATAAATGAGGAACGATGTAAAGGAAGTGTCATGATAGAAAACAGTACCTTCAGATGCACGGTGTCCACAAAGTCTCTTTACAATTTAAAAAATGTGTTAAAGCAGTTGAGATCTGTTCATCAGATTCGTTCTATGTACTCAGTGGTTATTAAAGGTTTTAATCCCACTGCATTTTGTGTATTTCAGGTACCAGGTTCTGTTACATGTTAACCTTGACCTAAACTGGATGACCTTCAAACAACCACCCTTTTCCAGGTAGATGGTGCGCCACCACACTGGGGTCTGCGTGTTGGTGGGTTCTGAAATCAAACATTTCCAGACCTCGTTCACCACATGTCACTGAGCTGGATTACTTTCTGTGGGATTATGTTAAAGATACCGTGTGTTGAACAAGGATCCGGGACATCTGAAGTCAAAGTTCAAGATCACTGATGTTTGTGACACCACTGAGGCTGTAGCCCCTTTAACACAGCGCTTCTGTTACGGGAATATTTCACATTTACTCTGGAACGACGTCTGTGTAAACGCACCGGTGGATCCTTTGGTCCCACCTTTATCGCAGCTCTGTGACGCCTCTGGATGTAGTAACAGAGCTGCGATAAAGGTGGGATCATGACTGCGGAACGCCATGTAAAAGGAACAGCGCTCGTTCCGCAACCAGGGCGTGACGTTTTGATGACGGTAGAGACGGCGGACGCGTGTGGAGGCGCTGGCACGACTCTGCGGCAGCCCACTGGTGCTACATGCCATTTCCCCCATGGCTCAATACTGGCCGCGGCTGCCGCAGAATCATGCCGCCGTCTCTCCTGCGGCGGGGGGATTTAAAAATGAGCGCTGCGTCACCGCCCCTTTGATCCAGAACGCAGGTCCGCTGTGTAAAAGTCCAGCCTGCCTCACCTTTGGCTCGGCTGTGGAAATGGGTCAGAGTTTCTGCAGGTATCGGCAAATCTACGTGAATGCTTTTTAATGCCCGTTTTAAAGCCACTTTAAACTAACTTAAAGCCCGTGTCCACCCGCAGATACAGTTTTATATATAGTTTTCTGTCAGTTTACCGTCCACAGGCTTTAACAGGTTCTCAATAGTTCCTCCTCTGATCACTTCTGCTCAAACTTGCATTTTCCCACATTTTCTAATATTCCCTCCGCTCTTTCGCCACAGCATGAACACGCTCACAGCACGTTGCATTCCAAGCGTCCGATGGTGTGACTTCGTGCATCAGCCATAAACAATAGTCAATTAAAGGGTTCCGCCTGTCACTCATCACACTATACTTCAGATCAAAATTATTAAATGTCTATATAGTCAAAATAAATCGTGAATGACGATGCTTTTTTGCCCATCAAGTATATTAAATTTTTTAATGCCTCTGGACATGAAATTTAATGCTTTTTAAAGCCATTTGAGGCCTTAATTTTCACAAAATCTATTTAATGACTTTTAATGCTTTTTAATGACCTGTGAAAACCCTGTCGGTCAATAGTGGAAAAAAGGCGGGATCACCATCTCGCCTTTTTTCCGGGATCTCTGTGTAAAAGTGGCTAATGATACAGTCAACATGGAAACAAACCGACGGTACCGACGAATGGTCCCGTATAGAGGTGGATGAAATCAGGCAAAAAAAAAACAAAACATTCTGTATTATCTTCCCCAGATTAGTCGTTTCATTTGCTTTTGTAATCAATGTGTTAAATTGTAAAGACACTTTATGGACACCCCGTATATCGTGAGGCAATAGAACCGTGTTGCTGGCCGTCGAAATGAGGCTCCGCCCCCAACCCAAACACAGGGCGGTCTTACTTGTTGTAGTCTGTGACGCAGTAGATGTTGCTGTGCTGGTCCACAGTGAAAGGCACCCCGTCCAGAGCTTTGGAGCACACCACACAACGGAAACAGCCGGGGTGGTACGAGTTCCCCAGAGCCTGCAGGATCTGACAACACAACAACCACTATTAACACCACGGACACACACACACACACACACGTCAAATCCATATTTACAACACAATATAGATGGATGGAGTCTGTTCGACCCACGAAGATCCAAACATCCACCTTCGACCGAAACCCTCCCCTGATCTAAAATGTTTAATAACTTCTGATCCACTAATCCCATCAATACATGTAAATAACTGGTGTAAAATACAGTTTTTCATCTGTTCATGGTCATCAGATATGACCCATTTGGACGTTCAGAGGCTCCGTAGTTACCGTGGAAACACCATCATCTTCTACAGCATTGATTCACCAGTAAAACCCAGAGACGTGGTTTATATTAAATAATAAATAAAATGAACACAAATCAATAAAAATAATGTGGGGGAAAAAAAGTACAAAACAATACTAAAATGAAGTTAAAAAAAAAAAAGAATGAAATAAGCAACAAAATTAACAAAACTGAATAATAAATCAACTGAATAATAAGTAAAATGAACCAAAACTGAACAAAATCAAATAACTAATAATAAGTGAAGTAAACTGACAAAAAGTTGGAGACACTTGGTTTATGTTCAGTTATTTATATCTTTGGTGGAAAAGTCACTTTTTCTTCAGTTTTCTCTTGTTTCTGACGTAATAACCTTCAAGTTTAATCTGAGCTTTTGTGAACATCAGTGAATTAAATATAGGAAAATACATGATTTAAACTGAAACATGCAAAATACAGAAGATAATATTTTAATAAATGGTGATAAAACACTTAAGAAAGGTTAAATATAGAGAAAAATGGACAAAAGTATCTCTGGGTCTTTACAGGTTGAACAGGTGATCAATGATTATATGTAAGTCTTTTCTGAGGTCAGTTAGTTCATTAAACAGACTCTACTGTGGAAGTGGAACACCGCTGTTCTATGTAGCTCCGTTTACTGCTTTTCACTCTGACTCGATGCTGTGGAATAGAAAAGGTCAAGGAAAAAAAAACACCTTTGTCCTTTAATTCCAGACAAAACATCACGCTGCTTTGAATTTCCATAGACCTGGTTTATATACATTCAGGGACTCCTGCCTCACAGCCCTCGAATGTTGAAGGAAAAACATTTATTTAAAGACTGAAAACCATCTGCGATCGGACCCACGTCAGCACTGTTGTATGAATAATGTGTCTGCCTGTTTATTTGCATCTTATCTAATTCATTTATCCTTATCAGAGGGTACCAAAAACAAGTACAGAGTCGTGTTTTCGTACACATTTGTGGGGTTGTATCTGCAGAGCGTCTGTATTTTACATTTCCATCTGTAGTAGGAATACATATACACATGATTATTTTCCTCCCTTTTTTATCACAACGATGTACATTGTATTACGCTATAAACATCTAAAATTATGTTTCATAATTGCAAAAGGTTTAGAAATTAAAGGAGAACATAAAGTTTTATCCAAAAAAAATGGAATGCTATTGGTTCAGACACACTCGCACCGAGACAAAGATGAAGATAAAAACGCGCCTGGAGTCGACCTGCGATTTTTATTTTCCAAAATGTATCACCTCTCCTTAAGTAGCTTTGGCTCGAGTTAATATTAAAAATAAATAAATAAATCACATCACAGTTAGAATTGCAGCCACTTTCAAGCACTTAAACTCAAATTCAAGCACTTCTCAAGGATTTCAAGCACTGTATGAACCCTGTCTTATAGAAATGACGTCATCTCCCTGCCACCCTTCATTTAGATATATTTTTTTAATACATCTGCTTTATCCGATCGTTGTCATGTAGATAAACAGGGTTGTGAGGAGATTTCTTTGCATATTTTAGTAATAGGATCGCTAAATTATTTATGTCAGATCTGAACAGTAGAGCCTTCAGAAGGTCTACAAAACAAACGTCAATGCCAATAAATGACTGTCCTCAGTTGGAGCATATGTGCATGGCTAAACCATTACTATGTTTACATTATACTAGTGTAATAAATGAAGACAATGAAATAAGTGCGTTACACAACAGCACTGTGACATAATCTAAATCATTTAAGGCCTTAAATTCCCGAAAACCCCAAAAAAGACGACGCTATGGTTAATGGAGCGTCACACTGTTAGCTTTGTGTTCGTATTTTTTGGTCATTATGTGGCTGAAAAGTTTTAGAGTAATTACTACAGAGCCTTATATCTGTATTTATCAAAAATCCAAGGCAAACATTCCACTAAAAATCTGCCGTGGGAACCCGAAGACGAGCCAACGCCAGCACGTCAGTGAATTTCTCTATCCTCTGGAGGATTCATGTGAGAAACAGAGGAACAAAGTAACCCTTAACCCGGCTCGCTGAGGTTCTGTTAGTGTTTACTGGTAAATCTAAAATAAGTCAGAGTCTTTAGGGCACACACACACACACACACACACACACACACACACTCACCTGTTCCAGAATAAGGTGCCCACACACACTACACTTCTCAGCCGCAGCCTGGAATCCTGAAAACTGTCATTAAAACAAGGGATAAGAGAAGGCATTAAGCAGCGAATCAACCCTCAGACCCAGAACATGTCAAGACCGTCTGAACTACGCAACAAGGCCAGTGGAAACGAACTCATCGAAATAGTTCCACAAAACTATTTGTTGTTTGTTTCGATGATGTCTATGTCATCATTATGTGTATTTTTAATTTTTTAATTTATAGTGAACAAGTGATGCATTAACGTTGCCTGTTTTATGTCTTGTTCTGTCACCTGCCTAGGGACTGCAGATGAAAAGTAGTTATTTTTACTAATTCTGTCATATTTACATGGGTGTATTTTTATACAGCAATGTTCATAAATATGCATGGTCCCTATTAAATAAATCAATAAATTTAAAATAAATAAATTAAAAAAAACCAGGACAGTTTGACGTAGTCCCAACCATAACAATTTACACACTAGAAATGAGTCAAACTAAATGATTGTAATTGAAATCACAGTCATGATGTGAACAAATAAACCAGACAAAGCGCAGGAAATTTAGTTCCAGTACATCAAGGGTGTTAAATATACGGCCCGTGGGCCAAAACCAGCCCAGCAAAGGTCCAATCTGTCCCATGGGATGAGTTTGCAAAGTGCAAAAGTTACACTGAAGATATTAAATCAAATGTTGAAGTTGTTTAAGTTGGAGTCACATACAGACCAATATGATCTCAAGGAAAACAATAACCTATAAATGACTCCAAATGTTTTTCTTCTAAAAAAATTAAATATGAAAATATTTACTTTTACAAACTATCCTTTGAAGCTGCGTATGAGTTTGGTCACTGATTTTTCCTCAAATCTGTAAAACCTGAGTCACAGCTTTAGTATCATGAATCCGTTAGTCTCTCTGCGTTTACCCACCTGAATGTCTTCTCTCATGGTGAACAGTTTCGAACGGAGCCGGTGGGTCACTCGGGCATTTTCGGAAATTTGTCACGACGTGCACTGTGGGAAGTGGAGCTCCACACGCCCGCTTTCCCTTGGTTGGCATGTGCTACTGCAGCTGCGTGGAGCTCTGATTCCCAAAGTGCACGTCACAACAAATGTCTGAAAATGTCCCAGTGACCCACCGGCTCTGTTTGTACACATATGGACTGTTTATGGTGGAGTACGCTTCGAAACTGTTCACCGTGAGGGAAGAGATTCAGGTGAGTAATCATGGAAAGACTTACACTTAGGCTATGACTCAGGTTTTACAGACCTGATGAAAAATTGGTGACAAAACTCATACGCAGGTTTAACAATAAAATGTGAACAACCTGAAATGTCTAAAGAAAACTACGTGATATTTTTAACAATATTCGGCCTGTTACTGAATGTTTCTTGCCTTTGTAGATCCATAATGCACATGTATAAATAAGCTGAGGCATAATATTGTTAAACTTGCACTTACTTTTCTTAAGAAATTTCAGTTCTTCAGGTTATTCACATTGTTTTGTGAAAGGATAGTTTTTAAATGAATAAATGTATAAGTTATTCACAAGTAATTCTGCACTAAAACAAAGAGAAAAATGTGGAGCTGTTGTTATTTATCAGCTCTTATGCTATTATTTGACTGGTCCAGCCCACTGGAGATGAATGAGTTTGACACCCATGCAGTACAGTCTTCGTATTAGCTGGGGTGTCACTAAATGTCCTAAACATCCAGGAAATTGAGTGATATCCCTGAGGCTCTGTTAACCCGGTGGTTTTCAAGACCCTGGGACCAGTCTGAAGTCTCCGATTACAAAACACACCTGGAACTGGTCTCTTACCATGTAATCCTCTTTACAGTACACAGAGCCGTTGACATTGTAGAAGTCCTTGTTTCTTAGGGTGCGTCCTGCCAAGGGGGACACATACGCAGAGTAAACAGTTGGGAGGCGTGGCTACCATCAGCTTTCAGTCACATACTTCATGTCTTTGGTGGGTGTTTTTTGGGGGGGTGGGGTGGGGGCTGGGGTACTCACCACAAGACACACAGGTGAAGCAGCGAGTGTGGTAGAGACTGTCCAGGGCCTGGCAGGCGTTATCTGCCCCGTACACGCCTTTCCCACACTTCACACAGGTCCCTGCCAGCACAAAGGGGGAAAAACACAACGGACACAAACGTGCATTTAGTCAGGAGTAATCGCTCGGCGGCTCTTAGCACTTCGTTTACGACGCATTCCAAGAGGATGTGTCTGAAATCCAACTCCACACAAAGTGTCAACACTTGTAAATCCTCTCGTTCGCACCACCTAGGGGATTTTCACACAGTTCAAACCCGGCTACCCATGCCAGCCTGTTTGCTCATCCACTCCACAGTCTGAGGCTTTGTTAAAGCTCTGTTATTAAAGGGAAACTCCACCGGATCTGACTTTTTTTGGCAGTGTTTCTGATAAAATGATGACTGTTGAGTTTGGAACTAAGACGCACCTTTAAATCTTTTTTTAAACCCCACAGTTTGAGCAATTTGGAGATTAAACGTGATTGCACTTTTCGTCAAGTGTCGGAACCTAAACTACCTTGTGAAACAATAAAAAAGCGGTAAATTACAAAAATTACCTCTCCGGGCTGCTTCCACAGTTCCTCATTTAATGGCAGATAACTGTTTTTCTTCAGTTTACGACCCCACATCAAATCCTTAAATTACTTCCTTGCTAAAATTTGAAGCAAACCAAACAAAAAAATGTGCTTTTATACTTTATTTACTGCAGTTAAAGTACATTTTAAGGCTGTGTTTTGGCTCGTGATGCCAACAGTGATCCTGGAGTTGCATCAATAGTTTCACCCCAGCTAAACTGCATGTTGTAGGAATGCCATGACTTTGGAGGTTATTTTAACTTTTACGTAAGCATCGCCCACTGCCTGAACAAAAATGTATGATTGGTTCTGGAACGAAATTTAAATCATCTGTTTGGGCCAAGGTACGTATCCCCGCTGAGAATTGTTTCCCCTGGCCACGGGAGCATAATTTAGACTTTTTTTTTTTTAATCTCATAATTGTGACTTACCGCGGGGATTTTTTTTTTTTTGTTTCAGTGGCAGAAACAGGCTTCCTATGTATGGAAGCCTGCAAAAATCACTCACATACACTATTTACAGCTACAAAATCTCTCTGAATCAATGCATATTGTTATAAAAACCAACATGCTTCTGGACCTCACTGAGGCAAGGGATTGGCCCCATATTTAATGTTTGTGGAAATTACCAAAAATAGTCACTTGCCCAATCAAGGGTTAACATTTTTACATTAGATTTATTATATGGTAAACTATATTTTTGGCATTTAAATTGGTACATTGAATAATGACTGATTTTGATGCTTTGTGATCCAGATTCATTAAAGTACTTATTAGTTACTTTACTTTTTATTAGTTACTTTATTTTTTTTTTTACCTCTTACTCAGGTGATTATAGTTACTTGCTTTCAACTAAAATTGAAAAAGTGTTAACTTTTATGGGCCAGTATAGTAAAACCATTTGGAACAGGAAAAAAACAACAGATTAATCAAACAATATTACCTCTGGAAAAAAACTAATTCTCACTGAATCTCGAGTTGAGACTATGACAGTAACAGCTACAAACGTTTGGTCCACATTACTTTAAATGTCTGGCTTGTACTCCAGTTTATTCCAGTTGAAAGTGCGTCGAGCCAAGACCAGCTCCTAAATGAACAGTGGTGATCCAGGCTTCAGTGTTTCTGGGATCTATTTAGGGTTTGCCTGCGTTCTTTTGCTTTCTTATGTGGCTGTGGGAGTGCCACACAAATCTAGAATTCCTACACTTTTCTGCTGCCGCTATGAACTTGGACAAAACTTCCTGCCAAAGCCAGAAAGCATCGGGCCAAGACTCCAACACACTGTGACTGTCTTTAAATATAAAGCCTGGAGCCGCTACATATAGAATAAGCTGGGAAAGAAAAAAATGGTTTGGGCTGGGAACACTTCCAGGGACTTTTTAGGGTTTAAAAAACAACAAATATTCTGTAAACCAAAGCTCCCTCCCCCAATGACCCCCAAAAGGAATAAGAAAATAAAAACAGTCACAACATTTTAACACTATTTTAACCCATAAAGACCCAAACATCCACCGATGACCAAAACCATCCACTGATCTAAACTGTTTAATCCCTGTTGCTTCATCTAATCCTATCAATACATGTTAATAATTGGTGTAAAATACAGTTCTTCATCTTTTCATGGTCATCAGATATGACCCATTTGGACGTTAATAGGTTCCATAGTTACCATGGAAACACCGTCATCTTCTACAAGAATGATTCACCAGTAAAACCCATGGAGTTGGATCAATGACAGTGGATGGACACACTGGATTTATGTTCAATTAATGATAGATTTTGCTGAAAAAGTCACTTTTTCTTCAGTTTTCTCTGTGATATAATAGCCCTCAACTTTGATCTGAGCTTTTATGAGCATCTACATGATCAGTGAATTAAATACAAGAAAATGCATGATTTTCACTTAAAAATGCAAAATACAGAGGCTAATATTATAATAAATGGTGATACATTACTTAAGAAAAGTTAAAAATAGAGAGATTCATTTGGGAATGGCCACAAAAGCAGCATCGGGTCTTAAAACAGTTCCTCGCAAGCTGTAATTTAGCAGATCTGTATCTCTGGAACTTCTTTTATAGAAGTTTAAGACAACTCCTGAAAATCTACAACACTGAGTTCACCAGTAAAACTCATGGAGTTGGATCTATGGATGGAGATACTTGACTGAAACGAACACAAATCAATAAAAAGTTCACAAAATAATAAATAACATAAAAAAATAAGCAAAACATAGCCTAAAATTAAGTTAAAAAAAAGACTAAAATAAGCAACAAAATGAACAAAAATGGCCAGAGGCCAAGTAACATGAACAAAATAAGCCACAAACTGAACAAAATTGAAGGGAAAAAAAAGGCAGCAGAATGAAAAACAAATAAAATAGCAAGTGAATTAACAAAATAAGGTTGGAGACACTTGGTTTATGTTCAATTATTGATATTGTTGCTGAAAAAGTCACTTTTTCTTCAATTTTTGATATAATGACCCTCAACTTTAATCTGAGCTTTAACGAACACCCACATGATCACAAAGTTAAAGTTAAGTTACGGGAAAACACCCGATTTTCACTTAAGCTCCGTTCAGACTGCAGGCAAATGTGGCCCAAATCCAAGTTTTTTGCCCATGTGTGACCTGTATCCGATCTGTTAAAGACAGTTTGAACAGCACTAATCCGACCCAGGTCACTTTCATACGTGGTCCTAAATCCGATACGCATCTGATGTTTTGCAATATGAACGGCCAGGTCGCATTTATTTTACGTCATTGAAATGTCACAATTCTGCGTCCCAGGAGCATCATTTCCGTAAACACAGTGCGTGCCTTCGTGGTCACGTATTAGCCTACGTCAGGACCTCTTTTGCGTTGCGGCTCACTTTAGGGTTGCATTCAGTTCATACTCAAAACTGATAGAAGTCGCATTTAACGTGAAATATGAACGAGCACACAGAAAAATTTAATTTCACCAAAAAAATCTGAATTGTGCATTAAGACCTGCTGTCTGAACGTAGCCTTAAAAATGTAAAATACGGTGCGTGTTATTTAATAACTGGTGATAAATTACTTAAGAAAAGTTAAATATGGAGAAACATTTATTTGGGAACTGCAATAAAAGTAGATCTGGGTCTTTATGGGTTAAAGAGTGCAAATTGTTCTTAGCATTAGGAGACAAATGTACTGCTTTCCGTTTTTGTTTTTTTTTGTTTACACTTGATGATGTTTTTCATTTTCTGCTTTGAAATGTGTGTGTTGTGAGTGCCAGCTGAGCAGGTAGCGTCTCTCTTCACAGCTCAGGGCGTCTGATGTGAGCCTAATGGCTAACAGGAGTACAGTATTGTACATGGCCTCGGGGCACACATACCTGAGCAGAAAAACAGGCTGCAACACACCGCCCCTGCACACGCCAAGGCAGCAGCATTACACACACACACACACTAGTGCACATACATGACTCACACACACACGCCGCGTTACTGTGGCCTGAAGTCACTCGGGGGGAAAACACACCCTGCCACAAAGAAACAATATACACAAACTCCTATCCCGCCACTGTTACACACTCCTTCAGTCACACACAGGCTGAGCCCTAATCTTGTGTGACTCAGTAATGGCTGAAGCTGTGTTTATATGGAACCATGTAATTTGTGCTTAAGTGTTACAGCAGTTTTTTCAGTTTAACGGTCATGCACATATGTTGTATGAGTCCTTCAGGTGACAAAGTGGCAACATCTGCCTCAGCTGACTTAGCCTGATGTCATCGCTACAGGTGCGACGCTACATGCATCTGCTCTTCTGCTTTCTACACTTTTACCACGTCCCATTTGGTCCTCCTCTTTCGTCGGCTGAGCACGTCTACTTGTCTGGATAAGTTTCAGAGGCCTAAGCATTTTTTTTTTTTTTTCCTCTCCTCTTTATGCTTTGCATGCTACGACCCTACATGTCTCTGCAGGTTCAGAGGCACCAGCCACCCATCCATCCACTCTTTCAACTATTAATCTGTTCATCCATCCTTACATCCAGTCATACAAGCCTTTCATTTACAGAGAAACCTGTGATCTGACACCAGCCAGTGATGAGGACAATAATATCATGCTGAGGGGTGGATGTTGGGAGGGTGACCCAGCGCGCTTGCTTGTGAATGCATCAACAGTGACTGTGCTAGCTCAAATTAGGGATGTGATGTTACAACGGGTGTTAAATGTAGTGCTACCCCCCCACCCCCCCATGAAAACTTGACTTAAATCTACTGTATTTTTTTGATTTCTGATCAGGCAAATGTTGCGGCTAGAACCTGATACTTTTGTTGTTGCTTCCTTTATGGTTCAGGGTGAGCTGACATGATTCACCAAATGTTGAATCATCACTATCATCAAGAACAAACTCGCATTTTTTAAATAGGTATTTCACTCTATTCATTACAGCCTTTATAGTTCTTGTAGTTGGTGCATGGCAAAATCCCAGCCTTGCTTCAATATTTTCAATTCTCCTCAGACTGATCTCATGAAATCGCGTTGCATGTCACGCCAGTTCTTACGGCATTTGGCGTGCTATACGTATGCATTTTCATCCTTTAGCATGTTATTCAATGCCATTTGATCGCGCGTCAATGTATGCCAGGATCTCCGGTTTACATATCCGTAACCACTAATCGCGTGGTATTTTATGCAGCGTGAACATACACGTAGAAAGCTTATAATGCGTGTACAAATAACATGCCAATTAAAAGTGTGTGTTATCTGTATGCAGTTCATAATATCACATTGCTCCTGTCTGTGTAACAAGTTGTTATTGCTTTGAAATATTTATTATTTTCATGTGTTCCTATATTTTTTCTTTCACTTTTCCATTTCAATTTAGTTAAGTTTTAGGCTCACCAACATTTTGAGGAGTTTGCAAGTTTTAGGGTTTTTTCTGGTTTCACTATTATTTTTGACAGATATTGTGAGGAAAAACCTTAATTTAAAGATGAAAAACAGTATGAAATAAAGCATAATTTCAAATATGTTGAATAAGATTTTACAAAAATCAGTGTTTATCAAAAGGTCCCACCATGAACTCCTAAGATGGGAGGCAAACAAAGATCATTTTACTAGCTGTCAAATTTTGTTTGAATTCATTGTATTTTTTTTTTATCTAGGTTTTGAAATTGAAGCTTTATATTTGAGTCTAGTGAATGATTTTTTTCAGTCCTAGTTTTAGTTTTTCGAAACAGGCACTTGCTGTGATGCCTATATTAATATGCATTTCAACAGCAAGGTCTGCAACCATTGAAAAAAATTACACATATGTATGAACTGTAACACAGCCCTTTTGTTTAATTCACGTATGACGGTATTTGCTAAACTTGATGTTAGGGTGGTTTAGATGGGTGGTAATTACCTGGTAGTAAATGCCTCCTAAGTTCTTATAAGATGCTAAAAAAAACATCATTATGAGATAAAAGACAAAAACTCTTAGTTTAAGTCTTTGTTTACTATAATAACCCTTTTGCTTTGAAGATGTCATGACTGCAGTTTCATTTGACACCCCTTTAATGTACCACTGCACTGAACTGGTACTATATCTGGCACTGAAAAACCAAATACCTGGTACTAAAAGCTTGGTTAAGTTGAGTCCACACCACACAGATGAAAAGCCACATGACAATACTGTTAAAAAGGATTCTGGAGCTCTCACCAAAGAACTCTTGTCGGTTCTCCACAGTCTCTCTTCCAGGCCCGACTCCTTGATCTTCCTGGGATTTGATTGGTCCTGCAGGTGAGGCTGACCCAAGAGTCACCGTGTTTGGTTTGGGAAGCGTCGTCAGCCCAAGAAAGTGCTCCTTCAGCATCAGGCCTTCCAGAAGTCCCTCCCCTTCTAGAGCTGCATCTCTCAACAACAGCCGAGTCAGCTCTTCTTGGTACCGGGTTCCAGGCAGGTCTGAGTAGCGGGCCTTCTCCCCCATCAAACCCCCTTCTTTGCCTCTCACTCCTACCTGCTGTTCCTCCCACCAATCAGTGCCAGTCTGGTAGCACACTGCAGCCGGACTTCCGACTGCAGGCGGGTAGGAGTGTCGAGTGTCATGGGCATTTGGAGGAACCCTCGCCTCCAGGTAGTGAGTCCAGGCCTCCACAGGGGTCACCCCAGCCCTGCCTTGAGCTCCATACCCAGCTGCAGAGCCCCCCGTCTGCAGGGATGGAGACTGCTGCTGTGGAGGGAGGCCTCCAGAGGCCGAGTATCGGGAATCATAGCCCAGGCTGATGCCACTGGTTCGGTTGCTGCTGCAGCGGCTTCCCATGGGACTCCCTCCTCCCCCACCACTGGCTGTACTGGAGGCAAAACTGGACCTGGGACTGACCAGGACTGACTCTTGTAGACTGAATGAGGAGCATGGACTCAATGTTGGTCCTGGGGGATAGAAGAGACCCCCTCCTACACCTCCTCCAGTCACATCAGATGGCCGATGTGGTGGGTGAGACAGGGATGCTGGCCTGGTGCTCTCCCATAGTTCACTGCCGGTGCTCAAGCGTTTGTAGAACAAACTTTCCTGAAGTGAGAATCGCTTGTGACGCTCTGGCTCAGTGAGGTAGCTGGCCTCAGCCAGACCGCCTCCACCCATCCTGGGTGCAGATCCATAACCTGTGGCGGCAGGGTACGGCGGTGGGACCGAAAGAGGGGGTGGCTGGGCGAGGAGCTGCTGCCGCCTCACCAGCTGCTGGAGCTCCAGGGAATAGCGCCGCTGATTAAGAGATGCCTTGGAGCCAAATGCACCCATGGGGTCGCACTCAGGACCCAGGCCAGATTCACGTCTCAGGTGGGAATCGACACCTTCACCCAGGTAACAAGAAGCTCGCTGCTGGGGGGAACGACGCCTCACTTGGGCCAAGATGGAAGGGTGAAGGGACTGTTCACCATCTGAAGGTATGGCACCTACTGTGGCGGAAGTTGGTTGTGAGGTAAGAAGCTGAGTGGGAGGCAAGCCCATCCCTCCTCCTCCTCCTCCTGCTACTGCTGCTGCTGCTGCTCCTGTGCCACTACCTCCTCCACATCCTCCTCCACCTCCTCCTCTCCCACTCACTGGAACACATGCATCGCTTGTGGTTGCAGAGGCAAGAGAGAACTGGCCAGGTCTTGAGGGTGAGGCAGCTGCTGAGCTGGGAGCTGGTGGCAGACCGCTGCCCCCACCGCTGCCTCCGGAGATGCCACTGTTGGCGTTGCTGTTATTAGAGTTGCTGGCAGAGTCATTCTTTTTCTTTGAACTGTTGAATTTCACACTGCCTGAGTCTGTCAGCTTTAACTTTTCCAATAACTTGCTGATTGGCCTGTCCATGATGATACCGTCTTGTTTGATTTCCTGTTGGCGGACAGTCAAGTCTTCCAGCTCAAATAAGATAATTTCTCAGTTACAGTGTGTTTTGATACAGCAGAATAAAGTAACTAGAACTAGCTACAGTTTAAACTACGGCAGGTAAAACGGTTAACTTCCGAATTCAGTAGGAAGAACTTAAAAACTGGCCTTGAAACTACAAAGAACAAGTTAAAGTCACAATAAATATAACACATAAGATAAATAAGACCTTTAAGACATCATAGGGTGGTTGCATGACTTAAGTCCTCTGAGTCATCTGGTTGGCCTCATGTGGAGAACCCACAGGCGCAGGTAGGCTGTGGTGAGGACAGACCCATTGGGTTTTTAGACAATAGTTCAAGTCAGTCCATTCAAGCAGTGGTTGAGACGTGCATCCAGGCCACTTCTACGTGACCTATGGTCGTGGAGGGGCTCTTTTGTGGACCCTCATGTGGCTCCACATCTGCATGTTCTGCTAGTTCCCAGTCTGGGTCAGATGTTGGACTTGGTGGCTTTGATAGGTCGGTGTCCGGAGCGGCTTTGGGGGGAAGGGGTGGGGGTCTCTCCGTTCCAATGTTCTTTTTAAAAAACACAATGCGGAGAGCTTCAGCAGGACTTCATGTGGGTCCAGTGTAGACAGGAAAATAAATCCGCTTGAGCTCAGATAGTCGACCCAGCCGACGTCCGTGGTTCATCTCAGGACCCAGTGCCGGAGTAAAACTTAACAGGACATGCTGGAGTTCACAGGGGCCCCACAAAACGCACAAATACGGCCATCCACTGCTCCGTTCGTCCGTCCGGTCCGTCCGTCCACCCGCCTGTGTTCAACCGCTTCTATCATTCCCGTTTTCTGGGCACAAATCCGGTCCGGGACTCGGTCGAACAGCAGCGGAGAACTTTGCACAGACACGAAGAAAGAGTGCGGAGCGGAGCGCCGTTACAGCCGCATCCCCCGGACCGCTACGGACCAAACCAGCCGCTCCAGATACTCAAAATCCCTCCCCGTGTGCCTCGCACGGTCGACAACTTTGTTTCTTTCTTTCTTCCCCCTAAATAATTACTTACCTCCCCCTCTTTTCGCATAACCGTTAAGCTAGCTACAGTGAGCGGGACGACTTCCGGTTCAGCGTTTTCAAAATGGCGCTCCGCATTCAGGACTTACATTAAAATAAAATACAAAAAAATAAAATAAAATAAAATAAAATAAAAGACAACTTTATAGCTTTCAGTTGGAAATAGTAGAATAGGTATTTTTGGCCCAAGTAAGAGAGTAATATGACAATATAGAAATACAGTTACAAGTCAAAGTTCTGTTTTCAAAACCTTATGTAACCAAAGTCTAAAAAATACTTTTCATTCATACATTTTATTTTTTGTTTTTATGATTGAAATAACTATATTAAACAAAACTAAGCTAAAGTAATTGCATTAAAATTTACCGACAAGTATAGAATATACCATTTATTGAATTCTAATTATTTCTGGGGGCTTATTCTATAAGCCTATTACTAGCTATTATCTCACTTTTTAATTATAAATAACATTTTATTGGTCGATAATCCGTCGTAATAATAATAACAATAATAATTGCTGTGCAATATAGATCTTTCTACTCAGTTTTTATTACTGATCATGGCTTTTATACTGATATTTTTTTTTAAATCACTGAACCATAGTTTTTTATAATTGACACATAATTTTTGTATACATATTTCTTTAATCTTGTACATAAGCCTGTATATAGTGTCTGCCTCTTGAGCCAATTGCCTAGAAATTTCATTTTTAGATATAAATCTGGAATGATAAATAAAATCTGTCAGTGTCTATAATAATAATAATAATAATAATAATATCCAGAATACAGAGGAACTATATGTGTTAGATGAGTGTGCTAGCTTCTTGAGTACAAGTTGCTTCCTGAATACACTTTAGCTGCTGTTTTCATGCACCATATGTGAGAATTCCACAGAGTCTGGCATATATTCTTTGTGTGGTGGTCTGCTGCGTCTGTTCGGTCTTGTGCTTTTATTTTCAGGGTACATCCGCCGCTCCCCGCCGTGCCTCGGTGTGAGCTTCGCGGCCTCCCTGTGCTCCTTTATCAGTCAGCCGCGGCTCGTTTCCCCCGGCGGCCGGAACACCTTTCCTCCAGCCATGGCTGTTTCGTCATTCAGACGCAAAACTCTGTGAGTGGCCGTTCACACTGCGCCAAAAGCAGCCCTGTTTGCGAAAATTAATGATGGGAAAAGTGAACTGGTGCCACGTACAGGAAAAAAAAAAAAGTCTACATTAAGATGAAGAACATAGAAGGAAAATAGTAGCAGCTGAGTTGCAGAGGTTTGGGCTCCAGGTCATACATTTATACAGTCTGATGTTTCAGAAGGACTTTAACCCATAAACACCCAGTGCTACTTTTGTGTCAGCTCCCAAATGATTTTTTTTTTCGTATATTTGTATTTATTTATTTGCACATCACAAACAAGAAAGAAAAATAAAAGACATTATCATGCAAGTAACCCCACCATGCAGAAGAGGATAGAAGACAAAAAAAGGCTAATGGGTGGTGCTATGAAACTGGGTTTATTTTAGTATCTGGCACTTTTCCAGCTTTTTAGACCCAATAATAAAAGAGAAATGTAGACATATTTCTTCCCAGGATGAGCCCAATGATGACCTCAGATAAATGCAAAAAAAAAAGTTATACTCTTGCTCTGATCCATCCCAAAATGAATGGATTTTTAATAAAATTTTGGAGCCAAAAATAGGAGTAAACTTGGGACATGAAAAGCTACCAAGGTGTCAGTGCATTAGATCTGAAAACACGGCAGTAAATGGTCTTAAATACAGCTATAAATAAAGACCGTGTGTTAAATGTGTCGATCCTAGTGGTTTTTCTAATCCAGACATGCAGGTTTTTCATGGATCTCAGTCTCATTCCAGGTTTGGTGTGGAACCCATCGTGTCCACTTGTGTTACATGCAGAACCTGCCCATTTAAACTCATATAAATCGTGAATGATTTTGCAACAGCGGTCATTTTTGTAAATATTTACTTCAACTCCCAAAATGTACCTGTGAGAGAATAAAGAGATATTAAAAAAAATAGTAGCGTGTAATTTTTGTGTCCTTTTGACCGTGTTACATGCAGATTTTTGTATTAATTATAATGTAAAATAATATAAAAATGTGTTTTATCTTAACAATAGTTTCTCTTTTATCTCAGTAAATATTTATTTTTAAAATAGACCCAAAGTGCTTCCAAACTTGCTTCATAACATTAGTCTATGTCTGGTTTGGATTTTTAGCGCCATGTCTTTTTTTTTTAGGACCAATTTTAGTGACGCACCTTTATATAAATACCTCCACGGAAATAAACAATACACAAAAAAGAAATAAAAAATAAAAATTACAATATAAATGAAAAAATAATTAAAAGGAAAAAGGAAAAACTACAAATAAAATGATATAAATTTTTTTTTTTTTGTAAATTAGAGTCCTTTTCAGATGCTTTTTAAATAATGATAAAGAAGATGCTGATTGAAGTTCAGGATGTAGATTATTCCAAAGATGTGGTCCACCATATTTTAGAGAACACTGACTGACAGCAGTCCAGCAGTACGGAAGCTAAAATTTGCTAAAGTATCATGTAGGATAATTGTGAATAACAGAAGACAACATAAAAAAGTTCTGTAAAACTTTAGGAAGGACACAAGTTAAGTGGACATATTTGTACATGAAGACACCGGTCTGGTAAACATTCACATCCGAAACTGAGAGAAGTTTGAAGTTTTTGAAGAAGGAGCAGATGAGTCCAGTCTTTTAGAAAAGCTGATCATTCTTAGAATTTTTTTTCAATTAGGAAAATCTTGTTGAGATAAGCCGCCCAAACAGTATTGCAATAAATAATCTCTATATTTAACCATTTTTAAGTGATTTATCGTGATTTACAATAATATTATCCCCTGTATGTTACATTTTTCAATATAAATCATGAATTTTCCTATATTCAATTTAAGGATCATGTAGATGTTCATGAAAACTTAAGGGTAAATTCAAAGGTTATTACATCAGAAACAGAAAAAAAGAAGAAAAAGTGACTTTTTCAGCAGAGATCAATAACTGAATGTAACTGCAAGTGTCTCCATCCACTGTCATTGATCCAACTCCGTGGGCAGAAGATGACAGTGTTTCCACATCCACTATGGAGCCTCTGAACGTCTAAATGGGTCATATCTGACTACGATTTAAAGCTGAGAAACTGCATTTTACCTTAATCATCTACATGTATTGATAGGATTAGTGGATCCACAGGTGTTAAACAGTTTAGATCAGTAGATGGTTTTGGTCAACGGTGGCTGTTCGGGTCTTTATGGGTTAAACTTGTCTGCCACGCTCAGAGGACTCGGTGTCTATTTCTCTGTCACGTGTTTCTAAAATCAGATACATTATCATGACTCATGCACCTTGTTTTCAATTTTTACCTTATATTATATTACCTGTAGCCTATATTTCCATTGTGTTGTACATATTTCTTCCATCTATAGTCTAGAGTTGGCTTTTGTGTATATTTCAATATTTCTCTGTAGTTTTGCATATGTTGTCCATATTTTTCTGTATAACTTGTGTGATATTTTTATACAGTCTTATACAGTCATATGTTTGTACAGGCCTTTTACACTTTAAAGTGTTTGTTGCAAAAAAGAAACAGAGCTGCTGAACAGATTTTCATTATTCTTGTAACAGTGACAATAAAGTCCTATTCTATTCTATTCTGTTCTGTTCTGTTCTGTTCTGTTCTGTTCTATTCTATTCTATTCTATTCTGGTTCTGTTTCTGTTTCTGTTTCTGTTTCTGTTTCTGTTCTGTTCTATTCTATTCTGGTTCTGTTCTGTTTCTGTTTCTGTTTCTATTCTATTCTATTCTATTCTATTCTATTCTATTCTATTCTATTCTATTCTATTCTATTCTATTCTATTCTAGTCAGTAAACCCAGACCTTCATTGTGCAGTGAACCTGTTTCCTCTACATATGACAATAAACGCTTTGACTCTTCAATCTAAATCATTTTAATTGTTCTACTGTTGCACTTCTGAAATATTTTTGGTGTTTGTTCCTAATTTCTATAAAGAACAAGACAATCTGAAACTATAAATAACCATCTGGTGTCTTTAACGTTGCCTCAGGACCAAAAATCAGCGTCTAAACTGAGAGGAAATACATAACGTTTTGTGTGATAATAACATTTATCAACTAAAATGATTTTTTTGTTTTGTTTTTCCGTGTTGGTGTTTTATTCCTGTGATAAGCAGCTGAGTCCCAGATCACACTCAGGACATAAGTCACTCAACAATTCTTTCCTCTAATGAGATGGATTGGTTCATTTTTTCCTTTTGTGCCTGTAAATGCGTCACCTGTGGCTTTTATTTGTCACTTTGGACTGAGGCGTTTGTCGTTGTACTGTCTGGGTTTAACAGTTGACGTTTATTGCTTTAAATACCTGTCAAACCTATTCAGCAGCAGCGCTAATTAATTCATATTCCTGACATTTTCACAGTTTCAGTGGAATTCCTGTTTGTAATATGTGTCCGCACTGTGCACAAGTGAAGACAAATACTAATTTATTTTGATCATTTTAACCCATAAAGACCCAAATATCCACCAGTAACTAAAACCATCTACTGATCTAAACTGTTTAATCCCTGCTGATCCACTAATCCTATCAATACATGTCAATAATTGGTGTAAATACAGTTCTTCATCTGTTCATGGTCATCAGATATGACCATATTTGGACGTTCAGAGGCTCCGTAGTTACCGTGGAAACACCGCCATCTTCTCCAACATTCATTACCCAGTAAAACCCATGGAGTTGGATCAGTGACAGTGGATGGACACACTGGGTTTATGTTCAGTTCATTGGACTGAAAAACACACACGTTCTTCAGTTTTCTGTGTTTCTGATATAATCACTTCAACTTTAATGTGAGCGTCAATGAACATTTCACATGATGAGTAAAGTAAATAAAGGAAAATACCTGATTTTCACTTAAAAATGCAAAACACGGAGCATAATATTAGTGTAAATTGTGATAAATTGCTTAAGAAAAGTTAAATGTAGGGAAAAAAACTGTTTTGGAAATGCTCCAAAAGTATCACTGGATCTTTACGGATTAAGACAATGTGTAAATGTATACCGGTGTATAATAAATGTAAGAGCAGGACTCAGGAATTCAAGGATTCACAGAACTTTGTCATACCAGTGTGAAATCTGGTACCCGAGGTCCCAGATTCAGCCCAAAACAATCTATATAATAAACTATATAAATAAAAAAATGACCCGTGTGTGTGTGTGTGCATACCTAGAAAAGTATGGTTATAAAATGTGAATAGTGCAAAAGGCACAGGCTGAAGGTGCAGCTTTTGTGGTTTAATAACATTGTTTTTATAGCTCGGTGAATCTACTCCCTGAACCTGTCATTATCTCTAATACTATCAGACAAACGACAACTATCATTATTGTGATTTATGAGGAGACGGATGCCAAGCTGCTGCTGTTCTTCCAGTGGTCCGTTTAAAAAAAAAAAAAAAAAGACAAAAATCACATTTCGCATGAACAAAAACGCACTCAGACACCAGCCGGCACTAAACAAAATGAAAAGAAAACATAAAGAAATAATGTGATTATTACGACATATTTGGAGCCATAATGTGAATCAAATATAAACCCAGTAGAACTCTGAGGTCACAGGTCACACCGTCCAGTCCAGAGTTCAAACTGACCCGTACAGACCCTGTTTAATACCTGCTGAGCCACTCATTCACAAGTAACCCTCAACTTTAATCTGAGCTGTTATGAACGTCGACATGATCAGTGAATTAAATACGGGAAAGTACCTGATTTTCACTGAAAAAATGCAAACGACAGATATAAGAAATGGAGATTTACTACTTAACCCTTTAGGGCGCTCACTGAAACGCTCTGACATTCACAGCTTCAGCCTTAGTGTGTTATTGGACATCATCATCTCCCTCCTCTTGCCTTAAAACATCTGAGCTGCACTTGCTAAAACAGCTGTTCTGAGGTCATAAACGCACAAAAACCACTCATGTTCACTATTTACAGCTTCAAAATGTCCTTAAAATCTCTCTGAATCACTGTATGATGTTATAAAAAAAAACCAACCTGCCTCTGGACCTCACTGAGGCACGGGACCGGCCCCATAGTTCATATTTGAGGAAATGACCAAAAATAGTCACTTGCCCGATAAAGGGTTAACAAAAAGGTTAAATAGGAGGGAAAATGCATTTGTGAGCCGCCGCAAAAGTAACACTGAGTCTTTACGGGTTAAACCTGGAGAAGCAGCTTTTAGCTTTTCTGCTGCAGTCACATCTGGAACAAACTCCAAACTGACCTGAAATCAGCCCCAAACGTCCACAGTTTTAAATCCAGCTTAAAAAAAAAAACAAAAACACTCCCTCTTTTCATGTGTTTATGAGAAAACTCTTCTCAATCTCGTCTTTTAAATGCACTTTCTTTTTTATTTTTTTATTTTAATGTCTTGCTTTACTCTATTTTAATTTTAATGTTAATTCTAATGTACGATTTTAATATAATTAGTGTCTTTATTTTATTCTGTGAATGCCTTTTAAAATCATGTTTTTTCTCTGATGATTTTAATGTCTTTTTTTCCCTTTTTTGTTGATTTTAATGCAATTTAAATGTCTTGCTTTTTTTTCTCCTGTGATTTTTTTTTTTTTAAATGCCATTGTAAAGCACTATAGAATAGAATAGAATAGAAGCTTTATTGCCATCATATTAGCACTAGGCATCAACAGGACCAAATTCAAGGAGCTCTTCAGATCAGTGGAACAAACTTAACATAAAACTGAACAGACTAAACCCAAAGTGGAGGCGGTTAAACCCCGCATTCGAAGCAGCTCAAACTAAGGTCCAAACAGGTGAAGACACGGACAGTATGTGAGCAGGTCAGAGTGGGCCCAGTCCCAGCTGATCTGAGTGAGACCAGGGTGTGGATGCAGGGGCCTCAGACCCGGACCCATGCGGACTCAAAGCACAACCACTTACCGTTTGTCAACGATGCTGTCACCACGATTAGAAACAAAACTCCCACTTCAAGAGATGACGCATGAGCCATCACACATGGAACATTAGAAAGAAAAGTGCGAGATGAAAAGAGGCTCAGACAGGAGGCTCAGTCCTTCAGTGTCCGCTCTGTGGGTCCTTTCACAGTAAAGTCAGTCCAGCTCAAATATCCTGGATGCTCCTCCGCACATCTGCGCTGCTTCCACTCCTCTGGTTCCTTCAAACGCGCGCACTTTCATTATGAAGTCCGAGCGCAGCGCAAAGTCAGCCGCAAAAACACGAACACTTCCTGGTGTACTTTTCAAAATAAAACACTCACGCGCCACAGATAAAGAGTCATGGAGGAAACTGTTAATTATACCAACTACCACAGTCCAGACGCTTCAGTGTTAAATATTTTTACCATAAATGAATGAAAACACATGTTTGAACAGCAAATCAACCCTAATATTTCACATTTTCACATTCGTCATCATTGTGTTTTATTGT
>JAPQRP010000012.1:229630-239780 GCA_037367295.1 Apogon hyalosoma | reverse complement strand
CCCCCCCCCCCCCCCCCCCCCCCCCCCCGAGTCCAGGGTGTGAGTGTGCAGACTGATCTCATGAAATTGCATTGAAGATCACACCAGTTCTTCTGGCATTTGACGTGCTATAAGTACGTGTTTTTATCCTTTCGTGTGTTATTAAAAGCCATTTGATCGTGTGTCAATTTACACCAAGACAAGTTTATTTGTACAGCACTATTCATACACGGGGTAACTCAAAGTGCTTTACAAAGGCATAAAAAAGACATTAAAAATCACAAAAAGTGTAAAAGACATTAAAAAAAATCTGAGATAAAATGTGGTTTTTAAAATGCATTCACAGAGTGAAATAAATACATTAACTATATTAAAACCACACATTGAAATTAACATCAAAATTAAAACGGAGTAAAGCAAGACATTAAAATCAAAAAAGTGCATTTAAAAGACAAAATTGAAAGGAGTTTACTCATAAGCGCACGAAAAGAGGAAGGTTTATAACCTGGATTTAAAAATGTTGACATTTGGGGCTGATTTCAGGTCAGTTGGTAGCTCGTTCCAGTTGTGCAGCAGAACAGATAAAAGCTGCTTCAGCAGGTTCAGATCTCCGGTTTACATACCCGTAACCCCTAACCCTAACCGCTAATCGCGTGATATTTGACGCAGCGTGAACGTACATGCAGAAAGCTTATAATGCGGACACATCACACGCCAATTAAAAGTGGCGTGTATGGTGTGTATATTTACGCAATGCATGATGTCACGTTTGTGTGAGTGAGTTTGAACTGTGCATGAGTGTATGAACGTCAGCTCTGCAGGATCCGTTTTCTCTGTTAGTAATTAGACAGTAACACGTCTGTTGAACAGCTTTGTCCATCAGGCTGTCAGGATGCTGAACTCTTCAGATTGATGATTTTCTGATTACTAATAATTATTACTGTTATAATATGGCGACACGGTGGTGCAGTGGATGGCACAGCAAGAAGGTCCTGGGTTCGATTCCAACACCGGTCGATGGGGGTAGGACCTGTGTGGAGTTTGCATGTTCTCTCTGTGTCTGCGTGGGTTCTCTCTGGTACTCTGGCTCCTCCCACCATCCAAACACATGCACTGATAGGTTAATTGGTTAATCTAAATTGCCCATAGGTGTGAATGTGACAGTGATTGTTTGTCTCTATATGTTCAGCCCTGTGATGAACTGGCGAAATGTCCAGGGTGAACCCCGCCTTCGCCCAAATGTAGCTGGGATAGGCTCCAAGCGACCCCCGTGACCCTAGTGAGGATAAAGGGGGTTCAGAAAATGAATGAATGAATGAATGAATGAATGAATGATTAAAAACGATTAACACTGTAAAAAAGGAAAAAAAGGGAAAAAAAATCTCACAAGGTATAAATGTTCACTCCACCAGAAATTCTCTTCCTTTTCTTCTCTCCCTTCCCTCTCTCCTCCTGTTGTGTCTCACTCTCCTCCTCTCACTTTTTGCTTCTATGAACTCTGAAAATCTATCTATCTATCTATCTATCTATCTATCTATCTATCTATCTATCTATCTATCTATCTATCTATCTATCTATCTATAGGTGACTGTAATGGATGAAAAGTCGGTTATAATGAGGTGAAAGAATACAGGACAATAAAGAGACGGCAGAAAGAAAAAGCACAGTTCAGCTTACAGTAGAAAAGTAAATGGTGCCATAATGTAGGTCACCCAAACAAAGTCTCAGGTTGAATTGCAAGCAGCTGTCCTGGCCACTTCCTGGCTGGCATGGGGAAGGAGTGCTGAGCCTGATGGTTGTTCCTGCACCGCCCCAGCCACACTGTATGAGTTCAGCATTAAAATGGCTGACAGCGAAAGACCAACGAGGGAAGAACGGAGACCAACATGGCTGCCAAAAGGTCTCATGGCTGTCCATGTCAGAGCAGATGCTTGGCAGGTACCACCTCCAGGTAGACATCAACACTGCTGCACAAAAAGGGCCAAAACGAAGCGAAAAAATGTCTGTAGGGTTCTATTTCTTTTCTCTCATCCTTCTCTGATCACTTGCATCATTGGTTCCCAACCTTTTTTTTTTTTTTTTTTCCTGGCATTGCTTTAAAGTGCAAGTTCATGAAGTCTGACCTGCTAAATCCTGCTCAAATGGACCATAACACCAACAATTATATCAAACTGTATATTTTTGGAATGTTTTCATACAAATCAACCATCATTAGCCAAGTTATTGCAGCAGTAAAGTCACATATTTAGTTAACTATTTTATTCATGTCTAGGAAAGTGTAATGACAGGGGCTGAAAGCTAATATAACATTCAACTGTGACAATATCAATGAGCAACAAAGCTACTTTTTTCTGCTATTTTTGGAAGGAAAGCATTCTTAAAGGAGTGATATTTATTTTATTTTTTTTTAAAAATGGAATTATACATTTTCAAACCTTTCCCTGTGCTCTCCATAAACTGTAAATGCTCTGCTTGGCTCTGAATTCTTCATTCATTCAACTCCACAGCTCCATCTTCAACTCTATTTCTGAGTCATGACACCAGAAAGGTGGTTTGGAGCGCTGGCCCTTTAAATGCACATGAGCCACTTCTGGCCCCGCCCCCTCAGCTGAACATAGGTGATTGCACAGCACAACTGGATCTCAAGTGGGCCGGACCAGTAAAAGAATAGCATAATATAACAACACCAGATTGTTCTCTGTGTTTCATTTAAAAAAAAAAAGAAGAAGAAGATTGTTATGTTTAAAAACTATCCTTTCACAAAAAATGTGAATAACCATGAACAATCTGTTTTTTTGTTTTTTTTTTAAGTGCCATTTTAACAATATTATGCCTCAGCTTATCACTTACACATTTATATTAGAACTTACAGATCACAGTGGATCTGTTGTTAAAAATTGTTAAAATTCTGGAGTTTGGACCTAAAACACCCTTGACTGAATATTTTCTGTGTAAAAATTCCTCTCACGGGGCAGATTGGAACCTGAGGTGGGCCAGTTTTGGCCCACGGGCCGCATGTTTGGCCCCCTGGCTTAGGGTGTTTTCTTTTTCTTCTGCCACATTCGATACATTGGACTAAAGACATGCACTTCTTGTAGACATCAGCTGAAAATATCCACACAAAATATGTAACTCAAAAAGCTTTTGACACTAAGTGAATATTTCTTCAGTCTTTGTACTTATTAAGTCAACTGTGTCTTTTAAGAAAAAGTGTAAGTCACAGCCCGACTTTGGGCGGTTTATAAACCTATTATGAAGGTGAAATACCAAGGAAAACTCTGTCTATGATCGTGACAATGTGACCACACGGAGAGGAAATTCAACGGCATGTCCACAGTGAAAGTTCACCAGTGGAGCTTTTCTAGAAAGATGGATTCCTCAAAACAGTTAGTGTACATGAGAGACATCCAGCGAGACAAATGGAAACACCAGGTGACCTAGAAAAAAAGAGTTCAGCCAGTGGAGGAGGAGAGTGGATGAACAGATGTGGCCAGACGGAGATAAAGAATGTGGACTCAGCGCACAGGGCAGTACCGTATAATATACAATCTAAACAAACCCTCTGAATCCTGGGAAATCAGAAGAAATGCTAACATGTAGTATTTGATCCAAATCTAGTCAAAACCAGTCATATAAATATCCTCTGTACTACAGTAACACAAGTAATGTTTTATGCAAAAGAAGGTAAAAAAGGAAGTTCTCTGTTCAAGATAATAACGTATGGCCTTGAGGCTTTTTACATTTTTATGAACTCAACGTACTCGTAATTTGGAATTCACAAGTGGAGAGGATTATCTTCCTGACAGCACCTGAAGGCAGCATAAGTCCTCATGAGGGTGACGGCTCTGATGCCAGAGTCTATCCCGGATGCAAACAGGTCTTCTACAGGCACTTCTAAAAATTTGAATCCGGCCTTAGCGTTCACCGCCCTGCTGGCCCGTCAGCTGATTCTCCTTAATTGGAAACTCCCCAGTTCCCCTTCACAGTCTCGTTGGGTTATTTTTTATATGTTTGGGTGTATTTATGTTTGCATATATTTATCTTTTTTTTTTTTTTTTTTTTTTTTAGTTGAATTGTTTTTTTTGTTTTGTTTTTTTAACTTTTATGTGGGTTTTGAGTGACAGGCTCTGGGTGGTGGGTGACAGTTGATGTTTATTTTGGATCTCTATTTGTATATCTTATGCTGTGCATCAGTCTGTCTGTCCAAAATGTTCTAGAAATAAAGTAAAAAAAAAAACCTTATCAATTACAGATTTATCTACCAGGTTCCTCAGCGCCGTGCCCCCTGTTTGAACACGTCAAATGTTGAAAAAAATACAAGTATTCCCGCTGGGATTCAGACGTCGTGGACCACTGCGTTACTTTCTGAGCCATCCGTCCACATGTATTCCAGGACGCAAAAAATATATTTGTCCCAAGGTTCTCCTATCTCGTATTGGAGGGTTGGGTTCTACTGAGAGTCTGTATGTAACTCCAAAGTAATACAGGAGTCATGTAATGCATTACAATTCTGAGACAGTAACATTGCAATGTAAGGAATTACTTTTAAATAACAGTAACAGGTAATCTGTAATGGATTACAGTTTAGAAGGAACTCACACAACACTGTTAGCTTCACAATGAAGTTAGCTAACGTCGAAAACAGATTCCAACACAAATTTCACGGAAGAACACAAGCACATGCAACCTTTAATTTCAGTTTAGTATCATATCTGTTGCAGTGTACAGGTGAATCCAATGTTTTGGCACTTGCATCTCCACATGTTACAATTCAAGCAAAACTAGAGTTAAAAATAACCGTTTCTTTTTCTATAACAAACCGTACGGTAAACACCACAAAGTTCCATCACGAGTAGAGCTAAGTTTGTTATCGTGCATTCTGGAAAATATCAGTTCCAGGAAATTAGGGCATAACCATAATTGAATACCAAAAAAAAAAAAAAAAAAATGTCAGCTATTTCCTTTTATGTTTGCGGTTGTTTTGTCTTGAACTTGTGGTAGACCCAGGTTGTTGTTTACTGCTCCAGTGGCGTTTTATAGAACATGAAGAGTTAAACGGAGAGAAGAGAAAGCATGAGGGGTGGAGGGGGTAGAGAGAGAGAAAGAGCAAAAACAGACCGGAGATACTTGTGGTCTGAGACTTAAGCCTCATAAAGGGAACTATTTTGCAGCGGGTGAGGAAATAAGAGCGAGGGAGAAAAAGGGAGGCTGCTCGAAAGACGATTTTTGAACAGAAACAGAAAGAAGCAGAGGATAAAATATCACCAGAGTTATAAGATAAATTCTCCTGTACTGCACATCTCACTTCTCTCGCCTCTCACTGTCCGCCACTTCCAGTCTCTTTTACTTTTATTTCTCGTACAATCTTTCTGTGCACGTTTACGCTGTAAATCTTAACAGCCCAGAGCCAGGGCGTAGACTTATTTTCTGGACATTATGCATACGCGCAGTGCAGTCAGGCTGGCTGAGAAGTTCAGATGTTTCAAGAAAACCCAAAACCAAAGGGTTTCATCATTTTTTCCACTTGGTTCCTCAACACATGACTGCTGACTCTACGTCCAAAACAGCCAGTGGTGTAACTGTATCCAGACCTCTCAGTCTCCATCTGTGGCCCTCCAGCAGCTCCAGCCTCTGAGGAGGAGGAGCAGATCTGTCGCACATCATGTCATTTTGCCTCATTCTTTGCTCTCGAAGGAAAAAAAATCACATGGTAGAGAGTAATAACTTCTGCTATTTTCACCTATTGTTTTGTTTTGCTGATGTTCAGTAAGATTCATCCATGGTCGTGTGTTTATCATAGTTTATGGACCGACATATTGATGCCTCAAATTTAGCATTTTGGCCACTGTGGTGGTTGGATTCTGTTGGGATTTTACTTACAAGTCTGACTCCAATTCTCTATCCCCTGTGTTCGTTACATTGGTTATTACCTTGACCATGAAACAGGATTTAAGAACAGAAACGAATCGATCATTTAACGAGCATTAATCAAACTTACACAGATCTGTGGTCTTCGAAGGTTACAGAGAATCCGATTCCCTGAGCAACAGACGTGAAGTCTCAAAGCCAAACCCCCTTCTGTCCACAAGAGTCCAGAATTACTTTTTTTCCCCTGCTTCTTTTTACTCTTTTACGGGGTGTTGTCTTCCTACTCCTAACTTCAGCTAATACTTTTGCTGAATATCACCTACACTGTAAAAAAATGACTGTAGAATTAACAGCAAAAAGTTGTAAAATTGCAACATGAAAAAACTGCAAGTGAAAATACAATGCAAAGTTGTTCGAGAAGATTTTTGCACCAACGATTAAGTCAAATGTAGCTGTAGTTTGTTAACAAAACCAGATTTGTGTGTAGAAATTATGTATTTCTATTGTTTTGAGAAAATAAAACTGTAAATTGAAAAACAATGTGGTGCCGTTTAAATTGCAAGACCACAATGTTGAAATAACAGCCTATTTGCTTTTAAAAGAAAAAAAAGAAAGAAAGAAAGAAAGAAACATTTAACAATTTAAGATTTTAAATATATGAAGTAACGGGTGGCTGTGGTTCAGTTGGTAGAACGGGTCGTCCAATGACCAAAGGGTTGGCAGTTCGAATCCTGGCTCCGACTGTTCACATATCAAAGCGTCGTTGCAAAACTCTGAAGACGCTGAACCCTAAATCACTCCCAGCAGGGCCTGGTGGTTTTATAAAATGCTGTGGGCATCATGCAGGTCTATGTATGGTACAGTCCATTTACTGTTTACATTCAGTGTTAAATCGACATGTTTATAATGTTAAATCGACATGTTTATAATGTTAAATCGACATGTTACTCTGTAAATATGTTTACAGTTTGATGTGTTTTTTACAGTTTGTTGTGGCGACCACAGCTGCCATTTTTTTCCCATAAAAACAATTTTTTTTTTTTTTTTTTTACAGTGTACGCTACACCTAACCGCTTCATTCTTATCCTCTGTCCTTGCACAGGGGGTATTGTTTTGTATCCCATACCTGTTAGTGAAGAAACACCTGAATTCAAGGTGTCCACATACTTTTGTCCATATAGTTTAGATCCAGATTGGCTTCATTTTTGAGCCAAGGTCCAAAACCACTGCAATAACATCAAGCCAACTTTAGGAAATAAATAACACTAATAACACCTCAGTAATGTCAGATGAAAATAGGGCAACAAAAAAGTTCAGTCAGATGCATCCACTCACAATATATCATATAATGTATATTATATTATCATATTATAAATACCATTGCGGAAAAAATTATTAGACCACCCTTGTTTTCCTCAGTTTGTTGTTCATTTTACTGCCTGGTCCAACTAAAGGTCCAGTTGTTTGGACGAATATAATGATACCAACAAAAATAGCTCATAGTAGTTGAATTTCAGAGCTGATATTTATCCATTTTCCATGTTTTCTTGATAATAACCCAAATCACTTCAGTTCTTCCATCAATATCCATGTCATTGTACTGACAAAAACAGTGCTTTGATTCATTCCATGTTTTCTTTTCTGTCTGTTTTAGTCACACGACGCAAACAGGAGTTAGGACTGGATTGCATAACCATTGTTTTTGATGACTTTGGATGGTTTGATAATTTTTTTCCGCGACTGTATTATAACGTGTTCATTCAGTTCTTTGTCAGCAGCAGCTTCCGTGTAGTGATGAGCTGTTTATTTTAGTGACCTTATTTTTTCCTCTTGCTTTGTTTAGCTTAAACCAGACCGCAGTGCAATAGTTAATTCAAATTAATCACTAGAAGAGTTGATAATAAAAACTGCAAAGAAGAATAGCTGTGGTCCGCACTAATATCACAAACAGCCTAATAACATTCAACACCCACCATGGAATTTGTGGTTGGAAGGTTTTCAGAGAGATTTAATATTAAGTAACCAACAGCATATTCCGTCTAGCTGTCTTGTAGCCTAACAGATGTCTGCTCCAGCTTTATTTAACATCATTTCCATTGCATTGGGGATCCATTCTGTTGTGAACCAGTGAATTCAAAGAAAATTCCTGTCGTCATTCTCCTCTTTGTGACCATACATAGTCAGAGAAAGGCTCTTTGCTGCTGAAGTTATTCAGTATGAATGACTGTGGTATGAGTGGGATGGTCTTCGCTTGGTGAAGCCCAACCATAGATCTGAAACTTTATTACAACACCACAACAAATGGAGCAAAGTTCCTTTTGCACCACTGCAATGTATTGTTCCTTCTGCCTATTTTAAATTTGTTGTAATGGGTTGTACCATAATCCATCAAGCTTTGCAAAACCAAAGGGCAGTCTTGTGTTTTATTCGAAGTTTCATTCATCATCCTTGTTTGGGATTAATCGCTAACACTAAAGTCTAATCAGAGGACTGAACCCGTAAAGACCCAAACAGCCATCATCTACTGATGTAAATGTTTAATGGCTGTCGATCCACTAATCCTATCAGTACATGTAAATAACCGGTTTGGGTTTGGGTTAACATGATGTGATGATGTGAATTATTCATATCATTCTTTACAACTTTTGAGATGCTTCTGTTCTGAAGGATTTAAGTTTGCTCTTTCAGTTATATATCCATGTTATAATGTGAAATGAGCCTCCGGGATTTACACCCAAAACACTTTTAATATTATTATGTAATATCACCAGAGCAGCCTTGACCAGAAAATAGGTATAATAACACAAAATACTGCAAGCCCCCCCCCCACACCACCACCAGAGCTGTTGATTTACATGGGACTATTATCACATGAAGAAACAGAGTAATTTTACCAACTGCAAATGATATGTAGAAGTTGAAAACATGGCAGATTTGCATGGAATTAAAATCCCACACAACCTCTGCAGTTACTTCAAATTATCTGAGGTTCACAGGTAGCACTAGTCCCATGTAGATAGGGCTTGATTTTGGATTAGCTCCTCACTTAAACACACTACAAACTGACCAAGCAGTAAATAATGCAACCACAGGCATGCACCCTCTTCAGGATGTATGATTACTCACTGGAAAGCAATTAAAAGCGCGTCATTATAGACTAAATGTATTAATGGATGATCAATTAACACTCATGTTTTGTCGGTTTAACCCATAAAGACCAGTGCTACTTATGTGGCAGTTCCAAAATAGTATTTTCTCTGTATTTAACATGTCTTAAGTGATTTATCACCATTTATTATAATATTATCCTCTGTATTTTGTGTTTTTACAGTAAAAATTATGTATATTCCTATTTTTAATTCACTGATAATGTACATGTTCATAAAAGCTTCGATTAAAGTTAAGGGTTATTATATCAGAAACAGAGAAAACTGAAGAAAAAGTGACTTTCAGCAAAATATATCATAAACTGAACATAAACCCAGTGTGTCCATCCACTTTCATTGATCCAACTCCATGGGTTTTACTGGTGAATCAATGTTGTAGAAGATGACGGTGTTTCCACGGTAACTACGGAGCCACGTAACAACAGCACCACACCCTTCCTGGTGATCTTTTGTAGCGTCAGTTATTATACATTAGTGTCCAATTTCATCATAATGAAGGCAAAAAATGTGTTTTGAGGGATCACACAGACTTTCGACCCTTTGACCAAAGACAATACAGGAGTTGAATTTCATTTTATCTAAAATTTCAAAAGTGAAAACAGGAGAAAACGGGGGAAAAAATCTCATTCCGTTTTATTGATATGATCATCATTATAAATATCATTACCATTATCATTGTTATTTTCTAAATCCATTCATCTTCATCATCATCAATTTTAATTTGTGTAAAAAAAAAAAAAAAGAGAGAAACACCATTGAGCACCATGTGTGTCAAAGTTCATAAATAGCATTATTGTTTGTTTATCTGATCTGGTCCAATTCACTACACGCTGAATGTAAACTGGGATTCATTTCCACCATTGTCACATTATGCCTCTGTCCAGCAGGACTCCAAATGACAATGTACAAAAGAAAAAAAAAAACTTTACCACGAGAACAATAATAACAATAACCATACTTATAATAATAACAATTTCCCATAACAATGTAATTTAAAAATTGCACCATACTGTTGGAAACTGTACCGTTTATTCACACATTTGGACAAGCAACTGCGCTTGTACGTGGTTACTGAAAAACAAATGCATTGGAATGTTTGTGAACTAAAATGTCAAGTTTTTTTTTATTTTTTTTAT
>JAPQRP010000012.1:197976-208339 GCA_037367295.1 Apogon hyalosoma | reverse complement strand
TTAACTTAACTTAACTTAACTTAACTTAACTTAACTTAACAGACTGGCGTAAACAGCTAACATGGCTTCAGCTAATACAGTAATGAATCTTAAAACTATTGTGTGTTATAAGTGACATAGTTTACAATAGGTTATTAGGTGGAATTTTGTATTTCTTTAAATACATATCAAAATACATACACTACAGTACTTTCATATGTCTACCTTTCCGAAGATTAAAACACTGCATGAATATTTACAGAAATGTTTCTTTAGTGTGTGCTTCCTTTATAAATAAGGGGAAAAAAATACACTTAATGTTTTGTTCCACTAGGGGGTCTCTCAATCACAACAACGATAAGTAAATGGGACACAATGTGAAACACGACAATGAATTGAATATAATGTTGGACCATTGTTGGAAACATTTGAAATAATTAAAGTACACAAAGAAACAAAATGTTTTTTTTAAATATTTCAATGTGAAAATTAATTTATATACAATTTTTTTTAGGTTCAAAATCTAAGACTTTTTCCAAACCCTAAACAGACAGGAAATAGCACAAAGAAAACACATGCTGAGGATGGACTATTTATATAGTGCATAGTATAGTATAGTATAGAATAGTGTAGTGTAGTGTAGTATACTATACTATACTATAGTATAATGTAGTATAGTATAGTATATTAAATTATATTACAGTATATAATATTGTGCAGTACAGCATACTATAGTACAGTGTAGTATAGTATGTTAAATTATAGTATAGTACAGTATAGAATATTAAATTATAGTATAATATAGTATACTATAGTATATTAAATTATAGTATAGTATAGTATAGTATAGTACAGTGTAGTTTAGTATATTAAATTATAGTATAGTACAGTATAGTATAGTACAGCGTAGTATAGTATATTAAATTATAGTATAGTACAGTATAGTATATTAAATTATAGTATAGTATAGTATAGTACAGTACAGTACAGTATAGTATAGTATAGTACAGTGTAGTATAGTATATTAAATTATAGTATAGTACAGTATGGTATAGTATATTAAATTATAGTATAATATAGTATACTATAGTATATTAAATTATAGTATAGTACAGTATAGTATATTAAATTATAGTATAATATAGTATACTATAGTATATTAAATTATAGTATAGTATAGTACAGTACAGTACAGTATAGTATAGTGTGGTGTCTGAATGAGGTGTCAGTCGTAATAATGTAACAGAAAGATGTGATTGTGAGCGGTAATGCCTCCCAGGACATGCCACCTCTTGTCACACACTCTTACTCACATTCACATTCTCATGACAGTCAGTTGTTTCCTGGATGTGCCGCTAAAATAACCCATCACTAGTTCCTCTGAACGGCTATAGAAAACAACTGAAAAAATCCCCCCACATTTATAGCTGCTGTGCTAAAACCATAACGGTATGATGAGACATTTATAACTGGCATAATGTTTTATGAGCAGGTGAAGGAGGTGGTCCAGTCTGTACTGCTTTTTACATATTAAGGGGTTTTTTTTACAGTTCCACGCTGGTTGGTATAAATTGGTGAATAGGTGTGTCAATGGAAAGCCTTTTGTAACACTGTTTAAGAAAATACAATGCAAATAAGTTTATGGTAAATGATGTCTAAGGTGTGTTTAATCATTTTAGGTAATTCATACAAACATAGACAAACAGCGGCAGAACACAGCTGCAGATTTTCTCACTGACACACTTTGCAGCACAGAAATATGTTTAAAAAAAAAAAAAAAAAAAAAGAGTATAATATGAGACCACAGGACCGCTGCCAACTGTCAAAACACTATTAGTTTCAAACTCTATTTTGAAAGCTCTCCAACATCTAAACTGCTTTATTTCCTGTGTTCCCACCAGGAATGAAGAAAGAACCAAAGCAGAAACGTGAAGGACGACAGAAGATGATCTGAAGTGCAGTTAGTCTGGAGAAGGAGAGGTAAAGACATTAAGAGCGGTTAAAAGAAAAGTGAGGGGAGAGAGGGGACTGGAGTACGACTGAATTTCAATCTGAGCCACTGACTCAGTTGTTCCTCTCATTCTTTGCCAATGGAAAATACTGAAAATTCTGCTCATGAGTGGCTGAATCTCACATCGCCTTCATTTCTTGGCGTCTGTGACCCAGTTAGCGCTCGGACCAGTGCTGCGTGGTGGTTCTTTTTGCTCCATTTCCACCTCTAAACCGTCAAACAGGTGAAATACTACAAAACTATGTCATTTCACTTTGAGGCATAAAGTGTTTCATTACCGTGGTGATAATTTTGATTGACATCCCATCTCACATAAGTTGCAGATGTTTGCAGGCCTTTATCTAAAAGGCTGCAAAAAGCCCCATTCTGTTTACGTTTTGTTTAACCCACAAAGACCCAAACAGTCACTGGTACCTTTAATACCTGATCATCCACTAATCCTATCAATATGTTTAAATAACTGGTGTAAAATACAGTTTGTCGTCTTTTCACAGTCATCAGATGTGACCCATTTGGATGTTCAGAGGCTCTGTAGTTACCATGGAAACACCGTCGTCTTCTGCAAAATTGATTCACCAGTAAAACCCATGGAGTTGGATGAATGACAGTGGATGGAGACGCTTGTTTTATGTTCAATTAATGATATATTTTGTTGAAAAAGTCACTTTTTCTTCAGTTTTCTCCGTTTCTGATACAATAAAACACAACTTCAATCTGAGGTTTTATGAACATCTACATGATCAATGAAATAAATATGAGGAAAATACATGATTTACGCTGAAAAAAACATGAAATACAGAGGACGATATTATAATAAATGGTGATAAATTACTTAAGAATGTTTAAATAGATAGAAAAATTCATTTGGGAACTGCCACAGAAGACGCACTGGGTCTTTATTGGTTAAAATCTGTCTTGTTTAAACTAATACTAGATCCCAGTGTTGTTTAGGTTAACAAATACACTTCACTCTGCTATGCTGGTTAGGGTTAGTTGTCCAGGTTTTAGGGTTTGGATCACCAGTTTTGGAAAAAGTATTCAAATTCTTTACTGAAATAAACATAGCACTTAGTTCTGCATTACAAACATTACTTACAGTGATGTAAAGTATGTCAATATTATCAGGAAAAATGCTTTGAGTATAAAAAGTCAAAGTCGTCATTATACAAAAGGCCCTCGTATTTCTGACATTGATGTTTATGAATTAATATACTGTTGCTTTCATAGGTATGTTGAGCTTTACCACTGCACAAACAAAACACATGTTGGGATGATGTTGCAAACTATTGTTGGATCATGGATCTTTTTCACCACTAATGCTGATGAAAATCTGTCTGATGTGACTTAAACAAAGATCATGTTTATTCCCATCTATATCCACAGGTGAACAAAGTATATATAGAAAAGTATCGCAGTTCGGACACCAGACGGTCATCACACTGTCAGTGGCTCAGGTTGTCCATCCTGGGTCCACTCTACTTTCCTCTCAGATCTCTTGACTTACAATATGGTAAGAGGGTATTATGGGATTTTCAGCCAAATAGGCGACAAAATATCTCTAACCAAACCCAATGCATGTCAAGGATTGTACTGTCGCTGTCATTTAAGAAACACAAATCTGTAGAAAGTCCAGAACTTTCATCTTACAGTTCTGTTTTCAGCTTTGACACGATGTGTTTCCCAGTCAAACCAGGTGGATTTTAAAAAAGTTCATTTAAGATGAGATTTTCATATTGAATCCATAAAGGAACACTTACAGACTCAGTATTTACGTACTTGAGTTGATTTTTATTCTATTTTAAAGGATATTATGGTATTTTCTATTCTATTCTATTCTAGCTCTTCTATTTTATTTTTTTTTTAAATTATCATTTTAATTTTATATATCGTTGCTGTCGGGCGGAAACCTTGTACGCCCACTTTTGGACTTTTATTGTCATAAAATTATTCTATTGGTCAGTCTTCATGTTGGCCTGATGGTTTTAGAAATATTTAACCAATGAAAAGTGTTAAACTGCTTGTTGCTACATCTCTTAACCCCCTTAGTTTATTTAGAATATCCTCCTGAGACCCAGGAAAGTAAAAGTTTTACATTAAATAATCACCCTGATTGGAAACCACATGATGCAACAGTTTTTCAGATACATATTTTATTTCATTTTCAGACTCAGATTTATTGTCATTCGATAAAAACATCACAGATGCTGTCACAGAACGAAATGTCGAATGCACAGCATGAAATAAAAACACAGAATGGATTATAAAAAACACCGACTAGAAAACAACCCATATGTATAGTAAATACTTAAAACTGCACGTAAAAAAAAAAACAATAAAATAAATAGAATAAATAAAATAGCATAGCATAGCAAAGCACATTTTATTTTTTTAATGTAATTTCCTTTCCTTTGGACGACTTTTTTTCTTAAGTAAAACTGTGAAACTCTTGTCCCCTGAATAGGACAAAAATGCATTGCTAGGTCTCAGGAGGACATACATCATTTTTTCAGTTTCCTGAAAAATGACCGTTTTGGACATATGAGGTTTCTGCCTGACAGCGACGATATGCCGCATACAACTAGACCTGAGGAAGTGTGTTTTGTTCAATCATGTCACATGGTTTGAATGACACCAAAGCTGATTCTGAGTATTTAAAAACAGTACTTGAGTAAATTCCACCGGTCTGGATCAGCCCATCTGACCTTTAGTTTCAGTCAAACGCTGCCAGCTGAGCACCTGAGACCAAAATCCAGTGAGCCAAAGCCTTCAGCGCTCACTTATGTCATGGTTTAAACGCTCTCTCCTGTTTTTCTACCGAAGGAGGACCTTGTGGTTTTCTCTGCTGTGGAAAAGATAAGCTCTCTTCCTCCCTTGAAGTCCACCAGTTTCTCATTAAACCCGATTCAGCCGATTATTTGGACGGCTCTTCAGTGACAGCCACCGCCTGTCAAGCAGCATGAACCAGAGCCTTTTCTTTGATGCTACATCAACAGCGGCTCTAGTTGAGATAAAGGGAATTGGAGCCAGATGTGTTTTGATCGGATCTGTGAGCCTCCGCTAGGATCACAAGACATGTGTCTCTATATGGCAAGAGGAAATTTCCCCAAGTTTTTTTTTTTTTTTGCAGCTAGATCCTGTTTTAGACTGAGCTGTTTTTATTACTGTCCACTTCCTCCGCTCACAGGGTCCAACTAAGCATTTTATTTAAGTAGAGAAAGGTTAGACAAGGCAAATAAGGTAAATGGAAACAGATGCTGGAGGACGCAAAGGTACAGAAGTTTTGCAAGTAGTGGTTTAATTCTACAGGAGAGCAGTTCACTTTTGTGGTGTGGATTACATGTGTCAGACTGAAGTCAGACGGGGATGTTCAGATATTAAGCAACACAGATCAACCACAAAATTCCTCCTTTTTCAGTTTCCTTATTCTGACTTGTGCTTCTGCAGCCAGCCCGTCATCCACATGAATTAAAAACGTCTCCGCTCAATTGTTATTTTGCCTTTTCTTTCCAATTTAGTCTACTTTCCACACACAGACTGGTCTATCTTTTGATCACAGGTTTCATTTACTGCTAACAGGTGACGTAATCCAAACCCCATAATTACAGCTGATCCTCTTTCTGCATCAGGGCTGACTGTATGTGTATGACTGCACCACCTTCACTGTGGATAAAACTGTCCTGTACCACCACACAAGGCCTTCACTTTCAATTAGGGGCGGGACTAAATATCATAGTACTTCCTCTTGTGATGCATAATCAATACTTTGAAGTCAAGCGCTAATATTTTAAGGCCCAATCCCATTTCACCCCTTGGCCCCTCCCCCTCCGTTTTGCGTGTACACGTGAAGGGGTAGTGTTGTCCCGATTCTTGATTAGACGGAGGGGAAGGGCTAAGGCGGAGAAATGGAGATTTTTCAGGACCACACTACAAACGGAGGGGTAGGAGAGATTTCCCATAATTCTGTTCGAATCATTGGCAAAATGGAGGTAAACACAGCCAAAAAGTGCAGCAACGTGTTGAAAGAAACACACAAATGTACGTATTTTCTTTGTAAACAACTTAATCATTTGATCGACCGTTTAATGCCGTTTCAATGTGTTACAGATCGCATTTCTGCTGTTTACAGTTGATAGCCGCAAAAAGGTGCCCAAAGCCCATGGAATAGAGACGGTTCCAGCTGCTGACGGCATGGGGAATACTTTGGGAAACAAAGTTGTCGCGTCCGTTAATAGCATCGATGACTGCTGATGACGTAACAGGTCGCGAAGGGTTGTCACATTTCATAGGCGAATATTTCAACCCCTTACCTTTGCAGCTCTGTTTCAAGGGGTAGTGCCAAGTGCAAGAGCCAAGGGGGAGGGGTAAGGGGGAGGGCCAAGGGGTGAATTGGGATTGGGCCTTATTCAAAAGTGTGGGCAATTGAAATGGCTTCACCTGCCTATTTCATTCCTGAGACACCACTTGTTGTAGTCAATATACATAAGATCGTGGATGTGGACGCTAATACTTGACCAGTTTCTACATTATTTCAGTATTTGTTTGTTTCTGTATCTATTTGATGAATAAAGTTGTTATCACCTCATAGTTTGTAATAGCTGTCCCACTGGACTTGATCAACTTAACCTTTTGAATAAATGATATTCCCCTCGTTGCCTGTGGTGGCGCTGCTTCATGAATTACTGAAGGAGAAGACAAGGCAAACACTGAACAAGAAACCTTGCTCATCTAGTGGTTAATGCAGGAAAACTTCCTTTTTCGCGTCTTGAAAACATGGAGCTGCACCAAATTCTACGTGTTGTTAAGGGATGATTTGAGTTGTGTACGCGTGGAAGCATCTCTGTCGGCCATCTTTTATGACTCGCTACCTCGCTAAGACAAATCCTACCCTCCATCGCGCAGTTTCCCCCAGATTTAGATCACAGTGTTTGTCAGCTGGGTAGGCTCTCGGCTGTGAAAGAAACCAAAAGTAGGCATATAAATTGACTCTACAATCACTTCTGATCGCTAGAAAGATACTCCTCAAAGCTGAAGTCTCTGTACTTTTGCATAATTTGACTCATACAACAGCGATTTGTTACTTGTTTGCGAGGTTGCCGTAGCTACTCGTAAAAACCAGCTGACAGAGATAAACGCTTCTACGCAAGTGTGACTCACAATGTCCCAAGACTCAGATCATCCCTTTATTTAGCTTGTGTTTACCCACAATGCCCTGCACTGTAGTCCGCTTCCTGCATTTGGTCCGCTTGAGACGTACAATATTAGGCGGACCAGAGTTTGCTTCGTTGATCTGCATTAGCGTTCATTTAAACACATAAAAACTATCTAAAAGACACATAAGTGAGGATTTTAGGATTAGCAGTTAGCTTAGCTTGCTTGGGAAGACGCTTTGAACTAAAACTACCTTCTTAAGATTATTTCATGGCTTTTTTTTAAAACAATAAATTAGATATTTATATCAGAAACCAGAGCGTCAGTGGGTTAGAAAACAGTGACTAAACCTTAGATAGAAAAGAGGTTTTTGTTGGCATTACCTGCTAGCTTGATCAGAAACTACTTAGCTGTTATACTTAGCTAATAACTTTGCTGTTATTAAAGGTGATGAGCAGCTGAATCAAAACAAAATGATCTTCAAATGTTGTTTCATGATATTTTCTGAACATGTATGTAACTAAATAGGAGATTTTCAACAGAATATGGTACTGCATGTTTTGATCCTCTACCATTGTTCCAATAACAGTGCCTTGTTAACCATACACACATACTAGCTTCTTTCCCAGGCTGTCTTTATAATGCAGTGTATAAGAACATCATTTCTATTTTTTTGTCTTGAAAGGAGTAGGCGTAGTGGTTAGCACTTGTGCCTCACAGCACTGAAGGCTCCATGTTGGATTCCCAGTTGGACCAGGGCGTTACTGGGATGAGTTTTCCAGTTCTCTTTACATCACTCAGTCTTCCTCTGGGTCCTCCAGTTTCCCCACCCTCAAAAACAGGTATACATATTACGATTCTCTTGTAAGTGTCCTTGACTAAGGTACTGGTAAAGATCTGGACTTGGTTCGGTTCCTGAGTACCTTCAATGGCAGCTAATTACTAATACTAATGCTGGGTGCTGAGAGTATGAATATGGGTTAAATGCGAAGACTTAATTTCCCTAAGGGGATAATAAATCAAGTTAACTTTTTTTTTCTTCTTTTTTTTAACCTTTAACCTTCTTCAGCTATTGTGGTCCAATGAAATTACCAAGGAAATTTGAAGAAAACTTTTGAAATACAACAAAAATGTTATCAGAAGGGGATGGTACAGGCTGTATTACACATGGCTGTTACTAAAAAAAAAAAAATCACTGGCTCCTTCGACAGTCTATTTTTCCCATTTTTAGTTTGCAACATATGGGAAGGTGAGACGAGTAGTGTTCAGTTAGCTGCAATATGCACCTTCACCACTAGAGGCCACTAAATCATAGAGTCAATAATATAATAAGTGTATTAACTTGTTTTCAAAAAAAAAAGCAAAAAGGGTTTTTGGAAAAGTGTGTGTTTCCAACAATTATCACAAAACTGCTGTTATAATATCAATGTATCTTGTATATTATTGAAAGTCACTTTAATTAGTTAGTAGCTGGGATAGGCTCCAGCGACCCCCGTGACCCCCGTGAGGATAAATGGAAAATGGCTCGGAAAATGAATGAATGAATAAAAATCCGCAGGATTTGCCAGGTATTGTCGTTTTGTCTAATAGTGTGCGGCCATGGTAGCCGATCTACGTAGAAGCCACTTCGCGTAACACATGAAGAAGCCTGTAACTTCCGGGTCATATCAAATCGAATATCAAAAATGTCAACATGAAACCCGACATTTGGTCCATTTGATTATTTCCAATTCATAATTTGTACATACAAATCATTTGTAAGAATGAAAAACAACTTGTTTTTTATATTTGATTTTTTACTTGTACATGAATAATGAAATGAGTCGTTTTTTCGTTTTCCGATTGTGGATTCTCAATTGAATATGAAAAGAACAAATGATACACAGATTACCCCCTCTAACCTCTACTTTTTTTTTTTATATGTTGTTTCTTTGGTTAAAAGCAGCACTGCAGGCTATTGTTATTTCGGCCATGGACTGATATACTGCTACTATAATGCTTAAGATGTTGTTTTACAGCTACTAAACATGACACTAGAGTAAACAGCGGTGTTTTCTTACTTTGTTTACAGACATTAATCAGTGTGTCGGTGCGGTCGCCTCTGGAGACCAGCTGCCTGTGGCCTCTTGTAAACTGTCTGACTTCTCCTCCATGTCTGGCTTGACTCACACGCCAGCATCTTGTGGTCAGTGACTAAGGTCCTCCATGTATCCTGTGTCCACCAACAGTAACACTATGTTTTTTTGAACTCCTACTGATGGGCTTTTTTGCTCTGTGAATCAATTTCCTGTGACTGTGCTGTTAGTGGTGCATCCTGTCCTTTTACGGAGAAACACCTTATATTTGCACTTCCTGATTATATGACTTAAAGGAACCTAATGTTGATGTATGTTCTGCCATTGTCATTACTACATGTTACTGATATTATCAGTAATGTGAGCAGGTACATTCAAGAACTGTTGACTACCTTTAGAGCAAATGTATAGTGAACCAAGACCGGAGGCGCCCACAGTGTGTGCACCTAATCATTTTCAGAGCTGATGACAAAATATGTTGTTCAGTTGAGAGCTAGACTGCAGTTTGGTGTCTTTAGCCTTCAGACAGTGTTGTGCAAGTTACTTCTAAACTTGTGGAAACACTGTGTTAATTGTAAATAAGGTTTGGCAAAATAAGTCTTTACTTCAGCCTACACCCTTTTGGTTGCATTGTATATGGAACAATGGATATGTTGTTTTTGTTTGTTGTTTAAAGTAATTAACGACCAAATAAACTACTACTACTACTAAATTACAGATTACTTGTTACTGTTATTTAAAAGTAATTCCTTACTTATATTACCTATTACCCATATTACTGTCTCAGAATTGTAATGCGTTACATGACTCCTGTATTACTTTTGCGTTACATACAGACTCTCATCATGAATGGCACATGTGCAGTAGAACCCATGACATTTACCTTGTCACTGCTGATCACAGGGTTCATGCTAATGCTAACTAGCGTCTTAAAGCAGGGTCAGGGTTAGTAATGAGCATACGTCCATGTGGACAGTGGACTGTCTTCTACCATCGTCACCCATTGGCTGAACACCAACAGGAAATAGAACTTTCCTGCCACATTTTTGGTTCCTTAAAGGGCTCATATTTTGCTAAACCCACTTTTATTAGTCTGTGGTTCATTTATTTGTGTATTTGAACCCTAATAGTTCATACAGTTTGAATTTGA
>JAPQRP010000012.1:179283-191450 GCA_037367295.1 Apogon hyalosoma | reverse complement strand
AAAATTCACTGATCATGAAGATGATGAAAGCTCGGATTAAACTTCAGGGTTAACATATCACAAACAGACAAAACTGAAGAAAAAATGACTTTTTCAGCAAAGATGTAATTAACTAAACATAAACCCAGTGTGTCCATCATATGTCACTGAACCGACTCCATGGGTTTTACTGGTGAATCAGTGCTGTAGAAGATGACAGCGTTTCCTCATTCATTATGTTACCTCTGAACGTCCAAATCGGTTACATCTGATGACCATGAAAAGATGAAAAACTGTATTTTACACCCCTTATTTACATTAATTGATAGAATTGATTGATCAACAGGTATTGGGCATTTTAGATCAGTAGATGATGTTGTGGATGTTTGGGTCTTTATGGGTTAATTAATGGAGCCACATACTCATTACTAATGCAGAGAAGACTAGTAGATCTGTTTACATTACATTAACACCGAGGGAAAATAAGATCAGAATCATAGAGGATTATAAAAGCTATATTAACGAAATCATCCAATAACATAATAATAATAATAATAATAATAATAATGACAATAATAATAATAATGACAATAATAATAATAATAATAATAAGAATAAGAATAATAATAATAAGAATAATGACAATAATAATAATAATAATAATAATTCGTTATTTCTTGAGTTTGTTATTTGTAGTCCTTTTTGTGAATTAAACTTCCTTATATTTCAATCGACAGCGCCATCTTGTGTTAAGAAATACACAGTTCACAATGTTCACTGTCAGACTTTCTTATCATAATAGCCGTCGCATATATATGTATATGTACATGTATATGTATATAAACCAACTATATAGTAAATAGAGTTAGTGGACTCAACATTAATTTAAAATGTAGAGATTTATGAATGAAAGGGAAAATTACTGTAATAATAGCCTTGGGAAGCCCCGCCCTTCCCGTCATGAGCTAATTCATACGGAAGTGGCTCCGAATTTGTCAACAAGAAAGGCCGACTAACATGGTAACGTGCTGGGCTCTTGTGCCGTTTTTGGTCATTTTATTATGTTTTCCTAGCTTCTAACCTATATATTGTGATTCGTTTGACTACTAAAACACGTAACGTCGATTCTGAAAGCCGTTTTACAGAGTGTCGTGGCATAAAAAGCGCGACTTAAACCGGGGTAGAGAAGTGAGGATGTTAGCATTAGCGGTTAGCTTGGCAGGAAGCTAGCTCTGAAAGCTGTTGTTACTAAAGAAGGCGAGAAGCTGCTCCCTGCTTCCTCAAACCGAAACTACCCTCTGGCGTCATTTTCGGAACTTTTTGGTGGCTTATTAAGGTGTTTAGGACAGAACGGAGCATTTCTCCTTCACTTAAGGGCAGTTCATTGGGCTTGTGTTTGTTCTCGGAAATGCAGGAGCTCCGGACGTCATTGCTGAGATGATTATAGGCAGGAAACTACGTGTTTGTGTTGTGTAAGTGTGGAAACACAAAATAACACAGCACGACTCCGGTAACTGTGAGTAGATATTGTCGTCTTCCCTAAATACGCGCATAAAAATGTCTGTTTCATGAATTAATAAGGGTAGTGTGTGCATTTGTAGGGGACGAGAAGCTACTGATTAAATACTGTGGGGATTCTGTCAATAGGATTAGTGACATGATGCTAATGTTATTGTGTTTGTGTGGTTTAGTTTAATATAATACATGTAGAATTAAATATGAGCAAATATTTGGGGAGTGGTTTTTCCTCCAGAAACATTTCTTTACAAAAATTAAAATTGCACCATTTGCTTCATATAATATATTAACTGTAAAAATGTGTTTCTTCAGTTCCATGTGTCTTACAGTTTTAGTAATTAATCCATAAGGACCCAGTGTGACTTTTGTAGCAGTTCCCAAATGAATTTCTTTCTCTCTCGATATTGAACCTTTCCTAAGTGATTTATCAAAATTTATTATAATATTATCCTCTGAATTTTGCAGTTTTCCCCAGTGGAAATCATCTGTTTTCTTATGTTTAATTGACTGATCATGATCACATGATGTTCATCAAAGCTCACAGTGAAATCAAAGGTTATTATATCAAGACAGAAAAAAGATGAAGAAATTGTGACTTTTTCGGTAAAATATATCATTAACTGATCAAGCGTGTCCATCCACTGTCACTGATCCAACTCCATGGGTTTTTACTGGTGAATCAAAGTTGTAGAAGATGACAGTGTTTCCATGGTAACTATGGAGCCTCTGAACATTCAAATGGGTCATATCTGATGACCATGAAAAGATGACAAACTGTATTTTACACCAGTTATTTACATGGATTCATAGGATTAGTGGATCAGCTGTTTAGATCAGTAGATGCTTTTGGTTGACGGTGGATGTTTGGGTCTTTATGGGTTAAAGAGTATTTTGAATCATATTTTGACTTCAGGCCATGTGGCTAGAAAAAAATTATATCATAATTCCACAATTTCGCAGTTATTCACTCTTACCTTTGGTTAAAAAATGCCGTCACTGTAATTTTCAATGATGTGAATCCAATTTATATACAAAAAGATTTAAAACTGTGATTTTTTAATAATCGTCAGAATAATTGTAACTCAAACTGAATTGTTTAAATGAGAAATTCCTGAAGTTTTAAATGAGATTTAACATTTACATGATGGCGTGATAAGACTAGCTGGGAATTTTTTATTTTTATTTTTTTAATGGATAATGCATTGTGTGATTGTTTTTAAAGGATTTAGAGGATAGTCCTTCTTTTGGCCTCAAGAAAAAAAACATAAAGGCAATTTTTAAAGTTGATTAATGCCAGTAGTTGACAATTACCTCTGATATGTTGCAAATAGCTTCTCTTTAAATCATGTCATGATAGGTTTCTTTTATTTTGTTGTGTAAACACTTTTAACCTTGTTCTAAAGAGTGCTATATAAATAAAGTTTTAGTAGCTTACAAACCCTTTTGATATACTTTTGGACTTTGCTAATCTTTCTCGTCTCTCTTTCTACAGGCGAAGTCTTCCTCCTAAAATGGCACCTCTCTGACAATGTTTAACCCTCTATTAGTCTTAAGTTTTTCTTTTTAATTTCCAACATTTTACTGAAGAAGCAGTTTCAAAATGACAGTGGCATACAACGTCTGTACCCTGCTAATCTTCATAATAAGTAAGTGAAGATATAATTACACTATTTTGTCATTTGTGAAGCTATCCATGATGCCTGCTTTAAATGTTTATCGAGCTAAGGTCATGTTTGAACTTCTCATTCCATTCAACATGTTTAAAATCACTTTCAGTCCTAGTAATAAATCACCTGTTTGACTTTTCCTGTGTTTCCTCTGCAGCTTACTGCTGTTTTGAGATTGCCCTCTGCTCTGGTAAGAAGACAAATATGAGTCGAAACTATGATATATTAAGTCTTTGGTTGTGAGGGAAGGATTTTTAAATGTCACGTAAGAGTTAAATGTGACTCTTACGCCCTAAAAAGTGAACGTGTCCCTGAATTAATGACACTGTAATTTTTTAAAATCCTTGTTTTTGACTTGTTTGGTAGCGCTTAGTTGTGTTGTGACTGATGTTAAACTTCAAAGCTGGGGCTGCTGACCTTTCAGTCCTTTCACAACTGACAGATTTAACAACATAATAGAATAGTATAGTGACTCTAACCCACTACTCCGTGGTCTCTCTGTGTTTTAGTTCACTGTGGGCGTTCCATTCAAGTTGCAGATGGTAGAGTAGGAGAGATCCAGAGTTCGGCCTACCATAGCTATTCTTACCACTATGGCCCAACCAATGACTGCTGGATCATCAAGGGTTCAGAAGATGAGCCTATTGTCCTCAGGTAAAAATCATCGATATTAAAAGTCAATAAACCAATAATTTACCCACCGGTGTTTGCTTTAGATAAGAAGTTGCCTGGGAAAGTCATTGACTGTGCTAAACTGAGTAAGATCAGTCATAAGTTACACAATGCTACAGTGTCTTCTTATGGTTTTACAAACACTAATATGTCCTTTTGTCCCTCCTCAGCTTTTCCCAGTTTGCAGCGCGGTGTAGAAAGGAATGGGTGTCTATAAAATCATCAGCTGGAGATGAGCCGGTCGTCCTCTGTGGCTCAAAGTTGCCCCAGCCGATGGAATTCCCAGGAGGCAACATTACAGTGATCCACCACTTCTTACCGCATCTATACCCAGTGTCGTCATTTTGGCTGAACTTTGCCAGAGGTAAGGCAGTGCAACGGTTTCGTGTAAACTGCTTTTTGTGTACATCGTCAAGGTGAAATTTAAAATGCAACGTGTATGACGGACTTCAGGGGTTATTTCCAGGGTGCTTGCACAGATCTTGAAAGTCTTAAAGGAGTGATCTATTGCTTTTTTTAAATGGAATTATGCATTTTCGAACATTTCTCTGTGCTCTACATAATCTGTAAATGCTCTGCTTGGATCTGAATTCTTCATTCATTCAACTCCGCAGGTCCATCTTCAACCTTATTTCTGAGTAATGACACTAGAAAGGTTGTTCTGAGCACTGGCCCTTTAAATGCACAAGCTACTTCAGGCCCCGCCCCCTCCAGGTTGTTGGCTGTGCTTTCTGTCCCGTTCAGCCACTTGTGTTCATTAATACAACCAATAACTGAACATTTTAGGTAATTGGCTCCAAGTTTGGACATATTTTCAGTTTTTACTCCAACCGCTGCTGCTGATAAACAATTATGTCGTACTCGGAGAAATGTTGGTCGGAAGTCTGGACCTTATATGTGCAAATGTCGTGACGTAACTAGTTATAAAAGGTAACAAATTAAGCAGGAATTGGAACAGGTTGTAGAAATCCACTCTATTTTTGTTCGAATTAATCTAAAGATGGCTTTGCAGCAGCTGGAGGGTTCAAATTCAAAGTTTCTGAACTATTAGGGTCCAAATATACAAATAAATGAACCAAAGACTAATAAAAGTGGGTTTAGCTAAATCTGACCCCTTAAAAAGTATGGAATTTTGAAACACTGTTTTCTAGACCTTGAAAAACCTGGAATTTTGTGTGAAAGTCTTAATAAAGTATGGGGAAAAAAATTCTCTCAGTCAAATTTTAGAATATGGTTACAGGCACATCTTGTAAGATTAAAAAATACATGAGGAAAGCATCTATAAAAAAAAGTATATATGATTTCACAAACGGGTCAATACTGGAGTGATTGTAGTGAAACTTGTTTGTGTGATATTGGTGCACTTTTGTGATTTTCATGTTTTGAAAACGTTTCTGTCAGTAAAACAATTTACTGTGAATTTTTCATTCATACATTTATTAAAATAAACTTTTCTACTATACACAACAGGTACAGTCTCAACCAAAAAAGTAGGCAAACAAGTATAAAAGTACATAAAGTCATGGTCTGGGTGGGGGGGTTAGTTTAGAAAAAGTGTGGAATTTTATTTGGATAAAGAGCCAGCACCCTGTACAAAACAGTAAATGGTAATAGAACTCTTTGCTGTGTCATTGTCATCCTTAATCTCCATTTGTTCCCTTCTTTGTTTCTACTCATGCAGACACTGGTGAATGCCCAGAGACGTTCTTTCAGTGCTTAGGAGGCCGTTGTATCCCTCTGTCGTGGCTCTGTAATGGTCAGGTTGAATGTCTAGGTGAGGGTCTTGGCTATGGCAGCGATGAGCAGGACTGTGGAGCTGAAGTGGAGACCCCAGAACCCTCCAAACATGACAGCACACAGGGAGGGGAGACCAAAGCGGAGGCTTCCACAGAGAGAAACAGCGCCGCAGATAAAAGTCAGATCTCAGACAGGACGTCAGAACGGGACTCTCAGACCGATCTGTGGGCGCTGTTGAAGAAGCGGCAGCAGGAGGAGGCTGAACTGGACCGACAGCAGGTTCACAGGGAGTCCGCCGTGACCCCCGCCCCCATTGACTGTCCCTGCGGAGGGCTTCTCCAGACTTTCTATGGCACCTTCTGCCCTCCAGCCCTGCGGGGCCAGGCACTGTTCTGTGTCTGGACTCTGGACCCTCAGGACTCAAGGCCACTGAGACTGGACCTGACACAACTGCTGCTGGGCCCCGGGGACATTCTTACAGTCTACAATGGACAGCAAGGCAGAGGAGACATTATCAAAATTGTGAGTTTGTTTCTTCTTCAGGGGGATTTATCTGGTAGTTTATTTTAGCTTTATTGAAGAATTAGTATTTTTTTCCCCAATAGCTTCCACATCATGTGACCCACTGACTCCATATCCGTTGTTGTGATGTCAGGTGATGATTAATAAAGCTGTGAAGTTTACAGCTGCTTTTAAGTCAGATAGCTGTGCTATTTGAGGCTGAAATTCTGTACAGCACATAAAAGAACCACCAGTAATGTTGGCTGCAAAATGAGAGCATGTTTGCCTCTGTTTATTAATAACAACTATGTGGTAAGTCAGCTGTTAGTTAGCATATAGCATATTTTTAATGGATATTTTAGTCATTTTTGTATAGCTCTGTCTGATATCTAAGAAGTGTTATGCTAGAAATGTGCTATTTATTGCTCTCTGTAGAAAGAATTGGAGCTTAGAAGTGGTTTAGGAAATTTTCAAGCATTCTCAGAGTACGGAAGAAATGAACATTTTAATCTCAGTAAGATCAAACCACATCACTAAGTGGTACATATTTGGAAAATATTTGTACTTCCCCTTCGGCTTTCCTCCTCTGCCTCAGAAACCCTTCAGCCTGTTAAAGTCGTCCTTCAGAGATCTCTGAAATGTTAAGATGCTTTTTTGTTTATACCAGAATCTAGTCTGAACTTTAAGGTCAAATTATTTGGAAATACCTCCATAATTATTAATATTCTTAGAATGCTGTCACTATGAAGAACTCTGTTTCTCTACTGTATATCTCAGATTAGTCACATAGGTAACATGTTGTCATCAAATAATTGAAAAATCCCATCACATGGTTTCGAACGTCCTTAAATTTAACTACACTCTGCATATTGTCTTAGTTTATATTTAAATGTGGTCAGTAAAGACCTTTCATACATTTCAGTAAGTCTGTGTATAATAATAAGTACCACTGATGGATTCAGCTGTGAGTGCACTCTTCACACTGTTTATCCAACACCTGCTTTCTTGAGTTTTTGACAGTGGAAATTAAAGAAAAACAAACATCTGCCTTTAAGCTTTGAACATATTTGCTGTAAGTTTTGCAGATTTCATAAGATAGGTCCCCCTTAGTGGAAATCAAATTAATTTAAAAAAAAAACATCTAAAAGGTGGTAATGTGTTTGCAATTACACACATTATCTGTGTCTTACATTTTGAATTAACAGGGTTCCCATGGGGTCTGAAAAAGTCTTAAAAGTCTTGAATTAACAAATCTGCATTTAATACCTTAAAAAAGTCTTTAAAATGTATTAAATTTAATATGGTAGGTCTTCAGTTCTGTTGCCATAAACCTGTTGACTATGTTGTGTTTAAATGTGTCTGTTGAATGTTCAAGAGGCAAAGAAAGTAACGTTAGTCGACTGAGTTCCACCCGTTCCAACCCAACAATTTATATTGAAATTAGGAACTGATTATCAATAACTTTGCAGCCACTGGTGAGAAATGACTCGTAACTGTGGCAATCAAGGCATTAGAGTAAATAAGTACATTTTCCCAAGTTCTAGGAGTCGAGAATTTTTTCCAGTACAGCAGTGAAATAGCATTAAATTATGCTCTATGCTCAAGACCTCAGATTTAACTTGTGGAAACCTGTAGGAATCCTGATTAAACATAAGTCAATATCCAACTGTGACTCATGTTTTGTTTCCTCATCCTGTCAGATCACCAGCACCTCCAACTATAAATCCGTTCCAGTTGAATCCCACACTGGCCTCTTGTCACTCACATATCAGACTCTTCCTGGCTCAGAGGGGAGCGGCTTCAATGCTACGTTCCACGTTGGGACATACTGCCCTCCCTGGGAGGGTCACTGCGGCGGAGCGGCGGGGGGCTGCTTTACACAGGGGCAGCGCTGTGACGGGAAATGGGACTGTCCCGAAACTGGGAAGGACGAGGAAGGATGCCGGGGCTGTGCTCCCAACCAGTTTGCTTGTGGAGTAGCAGGACAGAGAACAGTGGCGTCCAGTCACTTCCCTGGTCGACCCGTGTGTTATCCGGTCACCGAGAGATGTAACTACCAGCTGTACTGCGCTGACGGCAGTGACGAGAAGGACTGCACCGTGTGCCAACCTGGGACCTTTCACTGTGACAGTGACAGGTCAGTACGGGCGCTTTGGTTTAATCAAACGGGTTGAACCCCATGTAAATAACAAATAAACATGTGTTAGTTCAGTTACACCACAGAACATGTGATTAACACACTGCGGAGTGTGGTTTCAGCTGTGGTTTCAGGTTGATGTTTTAATCCAGGGGTGTCAAACACACGTTCAGGTTGGGTGGGGGGGTGGTACATGTGGCACAGACTACACCGCCTGTCCTGCCTGTCCCCCCCTTCTAGTATTATAAGTAGGATTGACACCCCCCCTCCCCCCATAGTATTATAAGTAGGACAGACCTAGGCGCAGAAGTGAAAGTGAAATTTAACGCTCGGTTACTGTTTCCCTACTTCCTGAAGCTTTGCAATATTTCATTTGAGGGGGCAGGGCATTTGTCCTGGCCTATTATATATTATACATATGTATAATAAGTCTAATGTGATGGTGAGGATTTCTTTTTTTAATGAAATGTATGGTAAGGATTTTTCAAAACCTAACCAACAGAAGCGCTGCTCATTGTGTCTGTAATGACTCATGACATACAGTCTCTACATGTGTATGATTCAACTTTTTCCCATGGTCTAGTAATTGAAGATGTATCCAGATATTATAATTTGAAAAACCACAATCTCTTTTCCCTTCGTGTGCAGTTGTACCTTCACATGCTTCATCCTGTTGTCCTCAGCGTGCAGTAGAATGTGAAACTAAATCTTTCATGCACAGTATTCCTGAACACTGACTCTCCCACACAAACGGCCTTTTGTTCCCTGTGCAGGTGTGTGTTTGAGACGTGGCGTTGCGACGGCCAGGTGGACTGTAAAGACGGCACAGACGAACTCAACTGCACGGTCATTCTGCCGCGCAAGGTCATCACCGCAGCAACAGTCGGCAGCTTGGTGTGTGGGCTTCTGCTGGTTATCGCCATGGGCTGCACATGTAAACTGTACTCACTCAGAACCAGGGAATACAGGTATGTTTATTCACGTCTCATCTGAGCACAAAGAACTACAGCTTTGCCGTTCCTTTTCCATAGGTGAAAGTATGTGTCCATTAAATCTAGTGTGATGGTTTAAGATTCAAGATTCCATTTATGTCAGTGAAATTCTGATGTGCTTTATATAGATGGCACATCTTGAGTAAAAAAAGAAATATACAATATGAAATGCAAAATATTGATATAGTATTAAATAGTAAAAGTTAGGTGGAGAGGACAGGTAAGGTATGTGACGCTAAGTACAGTAGTTACTGCACATTGTTTATTATTGTTTATTATTACACATTGGTGGCTTTTCATTATTTGATTTGATTTGGTGATTTATTCTGGACATGCAATGAAATTTAACAGATATGTGAACAAGCAAAGCATAAATAATACAAAAACCAACAACCAAGACAATCTTAATCAGAAGAACAGCACAACAGTTTCATTTACATGCCCGAAAAGGGGTGGGAAGAAGTGCAACTTATTTAATCCCACCTCCTCTTCATAAAATATTATTAATAATATATATTTATCTCCCTCTTCCTTTTATATTATTCTTTGATATTTATATATCTATTCACACACACGATCATTGTGCATTCAAATCAAATCAGATTGTATTTATATAGCGCCAAATCATAGCAAACGTTATCTCATGACACACTGTTGATTATTACACATTATTGATTATTATTATTATTGCACTTGGGTGGCTTTTCATTATTGAACATAGTTAATTATTACATGTGGTTGGTTATTGCAGAGTTCAGTGTAATATTTGCTCTGGGGTAGAAGCTGTTTGCCAGTCTTATAGTCCATGGTCTGATGGTCCTGTATCTTCTCCCCGATGGGAGAAGGTCAGACATTTTGTGTGCTGGTGGGAACAGTCTGTGACAATTCTCCATGTTCTCCAAGTCGGCATGTCGGTGTCAATGATGCGCTCAGCAGTTTATGAGAGGGTGATGGCACATTTTCTAATGATGATGTGAAACCCTGAGTCACAACATGCACACATTGTTTTCCTAAATACTAGCCTCAGTTGTTTGCAGCGCAAGACCTCCCACGACATTCAGTTCACTCAATACAAGAACTGAGCAGTTTTATATCGTGCACTTCCCGCTGATTCTTGCCTCAGCAGATCATCTGTAGACCTCTCTGAAACTGGAACTTCATCTCTGTCTGACTGTCATAACAAGAATAAACACTTTCCATAGCGGTGGTACGACACTGTGAAAGGAAATGGAATCCAAGAAGTGTCTGCACTATAAAGAAGTGTTTGTGTATGATAACACCTCACTGCTTCTGTTCTTGGCAGCATGTTTGCCCCAATCAGCCGTCACGAAGCAGAGCTCATCCAACAGCAGGCCCCGCCCTCTTATGGTCAGCTGATCGCCCAGGGTATAATCCCCCCAGTGGAAGACTTCCCCACAGAGAACCCTAATGAGGTGAGAGAGCAAAATACACCGAGAAAGACAAATGACAAGAAGCATGTGTGTAATGGCAGATTGAGGAAAATCAACAGATTAAATCCTAAACTTCACCAGTGTCTTGTCAGCTCAAAGCTTAGCAGTAAAAGTAACACATAGAGTGTACTGCAGGGGCTTTGGAGGCTATACACTGGAGGATGGCGTTACCCAGATCACTTGACAAAAATGTAGTTGAAATTTTCCTCTAGCTTTTGGATTATTACAGAAAATAACTGCATACACTGGTGACTTTCATAAATGGAAATTCTTTAAAGGAAAAGCCTTCTTTTAATCAAAAATGCAGTCACCTAAAGTTATATAAAGTTATATAAGTTATAAAATCTTCAACATTGTCACATGACTTAACATCAACATTACCACCACTAGGCCTTGAACTGGTACTTAGATGTTGCTTGTCGCTCTCACTGTGATTTTATAGTTTATTTGAGTATGAACTAGTGCCCTGGCTAGCTCTTTGCCTATATATTTACATATCTAAATATACATACATTTATATAATATTTACAGCTAAAATACAACTGTCAATGAACTATACAAACCAGAAAATACAGAAAAAACTGTGGAGAAAAAGGCAAAAAAAATGTTACTAGTAGAACACTCCAAAACAGCCCTACTATATACAGTTATTAAAAGAATTCACTGCAAGAACACAGCTGAAACCTCACCAAAATGCTGCTGAAAGTAATAAGTGTCTTTCATTGACTGCCCCTGTTGTTGTCTGCCCTGCTCCTTCTGCTACTTTCTGCTCCGCCCACTTCCATCCCTTTCCCACAGGCAATGCAGGCCTCTAATGTAATGTGTTATATACAGAAAGATACAATTCTCAGCTTTCAGATGTCATTTAAATTTTCTCAATGGCTCAAACTGTTCAGGAGTTACAGTCATTTGAATGACCGTGAATGCAGAATGTGGCACCAGAGACACAGGGTTAAGTTGCAAATATTATCCTAAACAGACATGTGGACAGACAGCACCGACCAGCTGATCCACATCTCAACTTTTCAGTTCCTCAAAATAATACTAAAAACTTAACCAAAGTTAAACAGAAATAAGAGTAAAAACTACTGAAAAGAACACAGCTGTACTAACTCTGCTGTCGTCTTCCTTCCCTCTGTTTTAGACCTCGTCTCTTTCTCTGAGGGGGATTCTACAGCTCCTCCGACAGGATGCCGCCAACTCCCCACACCGCCGACGCCGGCCCCGGTTTGTCCGCAGGGCTGTTCGCCGCATGAGGAGGTGGGGCCTCATCCCAAGACCTCCTTCCAGACCGTCTCAGGCTTCGAGCTCCAGCCAGCAGCAGGCGGACGCCACTCCCGCCGCTAACGGACCAGTCCACTCCACGCCTACGAGCTCCTCGTCGGCTGTGGAGGCGGTCAACCAGCCGGTGCCTCAGAAACTCGGGTTGTTGGCTCAGACAGAGCAGCAGCAGCAACAGCAGGGGGCGCCGCCTCCTCTACTGCAACTGCCCCCTCCTCTGCCTGTAGTGTCC
>JAPQRP010000012.1:167590-179241 GCA_037367295.1 Apogon hyalosoma | reverse complement strand
CCACCCCCTTCTGCTCCCCCAGCCCCGGCCCCATCTGCTCCCCACACTCCCCCTGTCAGTGTCCCGCCAAGCAGCCCCTCTCTGGCTTCTATCTTCCATACGCTGGGCCTGAGTATCTCCCTTTTCAGAGCCTCGCCCTCTTCTTCCACCAACTCCATGCCCCTCTCCGCCTCGCCATCATTCTCCTCCTCCTCGTCCTCCTCGGATGATGAGGTGCTGCTCATCCCCCTGTCTGAAGACACCACTTCAGAGGATGATGTACCCATGCTCACTTGAGTATCTTCCACTTTTCCCTTGGATCATATTCACTCAGTGGCTGTTTTCCTCTGACGTCAGGGTGTGGAATTCAAATGCTGTTCTCAAAAGGATAACGTCACACTGTTGAGTTCAAGTCTGGAAACACAGGGAGGCTGACGAATGCTTGTTTCTGAAATCTGAAAAGATGATGGTTACTAAATTTATTAAGGGATTTTTACATCAATAACTATAATTTAAGTATCACAACCTTTGACTGCAGTTAGATAGGAATGAGCAATATGGACAAAATCACTGTTGATGTAATTTATCCAACAGTAGATGCATCACAATAACCACATAATACTTTCAACACATTTGTTTATCTTCTTTTATTTAATTTAAAGTTTCCTCCAGACAAAACAGTTGCCTCCCTGTAACAGCACAAATAGTTTTTCCAAAGTTGAACCATCAAGATTTTGAAGAAGATATTGTTAGATAAATGACTGGTGCCAACAGTCAATCTAAATACGAAGTAGTCCAATATTTACATGTTTTACTGGGATTATTATGATTATTATTATTAATAATAATCATAATAATGATATATTGTGCCATTTCTGTGCCAAGCAGACCTGCAGGCCAAAATGGTGCCCTGCAAGACGGCAGATAACACAAGATCGCACAATGGTGGGAGATCTTGTGGTCGTAATGATATTGCCAAATCTCTATCTGTAGGCCAACACTACTGCCACGGCTAACATTAGTGTTCAGTCACATTCTAGTTAACTCAGTCATTTGCTAGGAAAGGTGTGTGTTAAAATATCTCTGCACATCTTGGTGTGTTTTCACTTGGAACACACTTTGTGCTGGAATATAATCTGTCCGACACTAACGTTAGCTAATGTTGAAGGCTGACATTAATGCGACGTTTTGCCTAGAACTATGACCAGATGGCGCTCTGAATTTTCAGTCGTGAAGTAGAGAACTGATCATTTGGCGGACTCACTGCAGCGCTACGACATCAACCTTTTGATAACAATATTTGAACTCTCCACCCCGAGTACAACTCGAGAGGAAAATGCATGGTCCATGAGCCCCGCCCTCTGTCTTCTTTATTTCCTGCTAATAACTGATACCCAGTCTTTCCACATATGTTTGAACTGAAGCATGGGAGCGGTGCGACTCACCCTCGCTGTGCAAGTCTGGTGCCTTTTGAAATTGCTTTGAGTTGGATTCATTGACTTATGGAATCAAGTATTTGACCATTTAAAAAAGAAAAAAAACAGACCTCTTTGAGAAAGTTTAGATGAAAAGCATGGCTGACATTTGTTTGAGAGTAAGTTTAGGTGAGTATTAATGTGCACTTAATTAAGACTAGGCTGCACATTGAAGTTACATTTTGCACAGAAGAATCTTCCCTATCCAGAGGCAGACTACTGTCAAAGTGAATGAAATGAGTTTTTAGTTAAATGATGGAAAAACGTGTTTTGTATGACTGCAACTGTGTGAATGCATTTGCATCTTAGTCTTACATAGACAATGGAGTATATTTGTAGATGTGGATCCTCTCCATGTACTTCTGCCACTAGCATCCATGCTCCAGGCTATTGTCACGACCCCATCTGTATCTGAAACCTGATTTATTCCATTCAGTTGTGAAAACGAGCCACTACCTGCCACTGGTACTTCAAATCAGTAGGGATTGAAACCCACAGTATGTACATATGCAGTACGTACGGCTCTGTGGCACGGGTGTCAAACTCATTTTAGTTCAGTTCCACATTCAGCCAAATTTGATCTGCAGTGGGCCGGACCAGTGAAATAATAACGTAATAATATATAGATAATGTCAACTCCAAACTTTCCTCTGTTTTAGAGCGAAAAAAGTAAAATTATGCGATGAAAATGTTTACATCTACCAACTATCCTTTAAAACAATGTGAATAACATGAACAAACTGACATTTCTTGTGCAATTTTAACAATATTCTGTCTCAGTTTATCATTTACACATGTAAATTAGAACTAACAGATCACAGTAGATCTACAAATGCGTAAAACATTTAACAACAGGCAGAATAATGGTAAACTTATACTACTTATACAAAATGTTCATATTTGTTTCAGGTTATTCACATTTTTTGTGAAATGATAGTTTGTTTTATTGTAAATACAGTAAAATTACATGAAAGTGTTTACATTTACAAAGAGAAAAATTTAGAGCTGTGAGTATTTATAGGTTATTATGATAGTATTTTACTGATCCGACCCACTGCAGGTTAAACTGGTCTGTATGTGGAACTGGAACTAAAATGATTAATATCTTCAGTGTCATTTTCGCACTTCACAATTTCATCCCAGGGGCCAAACTGGACCCTTTGGCAGGACGGATTTGGCCCCTGGGCCGCATTTTTGAGACCTCTGCTCTATAGCATGTCTCAATCAAAACAATAGTAAAATGCATATCACTTCAGTTTTTACTATTCAGAATAAATATCCTCAGCATATGTGTCATATCCATCATGTTAGCACCTCACTCTGTAAAATAGATTAGAGTTCTCTACACATCATGTTGATTTGCATATATTCACTTTGTCATTTTGTTGTAGTAAAAGAGCATAAGAATGGAAAATATCAATGGTAGGGTTAATGGATCTGACACAAATACGACGTTGATAGGTGACCAAATGAAATGGTCCCAATCAATAACATTGCTCTGATTTCTCTGAATTGGAACCTTGTTGGAAACTGATACAATCAGACCCACAAGACAAGAAAATAGAGAACAGAGGCCTTGACATTTTGACATATTTTATCATCAGAATGTTCATGCTGTGTGTTTAAACAGAATAATATCCTTGGTGTTACTGGTTCTGAAATGCAGGTTGCTAATTAGTTTTTCTTTTTAGATGAATCCAAGCTCAGGGTCACAGATGATCGGCCGTACGTTGGCAGGTGTACAGTTGGCGGCGCGTGACAGCGGTGATGAGCTCATAGGCCTTTAAACTGCTGCAGATGTCTGTGTGAACCGCTGTGGTTAACTTTAACATCTGTGTTTTTAAAGCTTCAGTAGGATTCATACTTAGCCTCCACCACCATCACAGCATTAGCTACAATGACCATAACTGTGTGTGAAGGTACGTGTAGCGACCATGACAATCACATTATTATACCTAGTTTGGTTTGTTTTTTGGACTTTATTTTTTAGTTGTCTTAGTTTAAGATACAAAACCAACAGAGAAACAGTCACAGGTACATTCAGACATTTACATACTGTTTACTGTCCACAGATTGAATGAAAAATGCTTCACTGCCTTGTGTTGTTGTGGGCAGATATTGTAGGTCCATTCCTATCAAATGGATATTGGCAATTTTTATCACCAAGGAGGTTGAGGGAGGATGCTTTTTTAGCCATTATTATTATTATACCTAGTTTTTATAATAATTGAACGCGCCACTGTTACTAACTGTAAAACTAGCACCCGTTGGCATTACACACTATATTTAAGTAAACACCCATTTAGTTATTATATTTGATGGTAACATTTCAAACAGTGGCTGTGGTTGAAGTCGGCTCATTACAGCTGTCACTCAAACGTCGACCAGATAAGACGTTCAGGTCGTACCCCGCTGCCCACCCACTGTACACTTAACGCCACATAGCTAATCATAATATGTGAAGTAATCGCACAAAGGACCCCGCGCCAAGCCCGTACCACCACCAGCAAAGAGTGGATAGATGACCTAATGTCGGCTGAAGTTCATTCATTCATTCATAACCTTTATTTAAACTCGGAGATCTATCGAGGACGCAACCTCATTTACAGTATAGACGAAATAAACAGTGGACACATCAGAAATACCGAAAAGTAAAAGTGACAAAGACAAATTAAAAACAGGAGCAGCTGGAGGTGAAATAAAATAGAATTACGGATTATTTGACAGTTAAGTTAAAGTTGTTGAGGTAGCAGTTGTTAGCTAGCTGATCTGGTATATGCACTGGCAAACTGTGGTTGGCTAGCTAATATATGCGACAGTGAACTGGGTGTTGCAGTGGACAGCACTAACTTTATTAAAAAAAAAGCAAAAAAAAAAAAAAAAAACAACAATTTTCTTTCTCATTAGCTATTTTTATTGGACATTCTTTACAAAAACAAGAACAAATGCTATTTATTTACTGAGCTGAAAGGAATCGTCTGTCTCTTAACTAGGAAAACTAAAGATAACATGATACTGCTGTCAATTCCTAAGAAATACTGGTGACAGGAAGTGGCTCCGTTTTCATTTATATCAGAGCCAGTCATGTTTCTAGTCTGGATGTACCAGTGACGGATATCACAGATTCTCCAGAAGAAACCCATTTCCCGTTTTAAGTGCCTTCGAAGAGTTTCCTACAGATGGCTTGAGATGATTCCTGAGTTTCGCACCACACACCAAAACACGGGCACACCTTTCCCCCCATCGTAGTATGCATTCAAACCCATCACTGGCTTTATTATAAGATACAACAGAAATGCATGTCTTCTCTACAAGCTGGCAATAATCCTTTGGGACCCAGACGGAAGTGCACACAGTGACACAACACACGGCTGACATGAGTGTACGCTTCCCAAATGAATGTATGTCTCAAACACACGTGTCTAAAGACAATCTCTCTGGTGCCTGATTTTAAGATGTGTGTTAATGTGTGTGTTTGTGTTGTGCGCACAGGAAATTGAGGCGCCCGTCACGGTGAAGGGGGCTCAAAATTCTCTAAATAACCTCAATTTGAATCTACAACCCATGGGGGTTTGGGGGGGGATCAGTCTGTCACATTTTGACACAACATATTTTGTGGTGTGCCATTTGTATTCTTGTACATTTTCCGGTGTTTTTATTTCAGACAGTTACTTCTCTCTCTCTCTCTTTTTTTTTTTTTTCCTCTTAACTTTTGCTTTGTTGAATGTATTAGGGTCAGCGTGGAGTAGCCAGAAGTTTTAAATTTTGCAATGTAATGAGGTAAATAAGAGAGAAAGTGATTTTATGATTTATTAGGGTCAACTTCACTGTATATAAGTAACGTGGCTGAGATTAAACAATTTGCACTTTTAGCTGTTGAACATGGTGTGCTTTATCTTTCGGGGGGGGTAACTTTTGTACTTGATTGTTATTTGCTTTGTATAGAAGAACATTTCTGTGAAAAAGATATCACTTAGTATCTCTAAAGTACGAGTATTATCATTATTATTTTTACCCGGGGCAAGGGGTATTGTTTTTGGTTCAGTTTGATTGTTAACACTCTAGCAGCAAAACGATTTGTTGAATTCATACCATATTTGGTTTATAGATTGCCAGTGACCTAGAATAGATGTCATTACCTTTTGGGAAAAGTAGGTCAAAGTGTAATTTTTTTTTAATGAATTTAATTTTTTTCCCCATTTACATAAAATGGGCGAAATTTCAAATGTCTGTAGCAGCAAAACTATCGGTTGAATTCATCCCAAATTGACTTTATAAATTGCCAGTGACTCAGAATGGATCTCATTACATTTTGGGAACAATAGGTCAAAGTTAAAATTTTTATTAGTTTTTAAAAATCTTCCCATTTACTTATAAAGGGCAAAATATGTGGGAGGGTCGGGGTTTGTTGTGCCTGGCACCACTTGTTGATAATGTGTTGCACTGTCTTCACGGATGTTTTGGATAATTTATCATTGTCCAACAGGCTAAGATTCAGTGTCATAACTGATAGAGAATCATATCCAACATGGACAAAAATATGTGGACACGTTGAATTCAGGTTTTTCTTTTCTAACAGGGGTCTGGGATACAAAACTAATGACTAATGTCAGAATATAGTTTTTTATTGGGACAAATATCATTGCATTGGTTAGTTTGGTTTAAACAGGTATCTTTGCTTCCAAATTTTGATCCAAATTTTTTAATGTTCTCAAATATTTTTCCTGCTTTGACTGTAAATGATAATTTTCTACCACAACTAACAATCTACTTTATTCACATCTCATATAAGAAGAAAAATCTCCCATTAGACTTTAAGGAAATATTGATGTAAATAAAAACTATGTGGACAAAAATATTGGGACACATCAACATGAAAAGCTATAGACATGTGTCCCAATACTTTTGTCCATATAGTGTACTTAACCATATGTCATTTATGTGAAACTGCCACTTATTTTTGATTAACATAAAGCAGAAACTGGCTTATTTTGATTCAGTTAGGAAGACGTCTTTTTTTAAACTTGCAGAAGACGCCTACAGTTCAATGGAAGCAGCGTTAGGGGAACGTTCATAATTTGACTGTTTCTTATATTCGCGGCTAAATCACTGGGACCAGTAGACGATATCTGACACCTCCCCCCCACCTGACACCTGAGAGATGAAACGGCATTGTTCTCTGTATGCGAAGGCCCCGTCGACACTCGCAGAGCCGTTAGAATCTACGCTCTCTGTTTTCAGTGGGTGTTGAGCAAAAAGGCTCCAGATCAGGCTTTCAGAAGCAGATGCACCAAAACCACAGAGATGTTCGCTTAAACCAAAGGGACTGAGACGACTGAACTGGCCAACAAGGTAATCCTGATGACCGCATTCTGTTTTTCCTGTTTTAATCCTTTGTACGATACAGATATTAACCCATAAAGACCCAAACAGCCACTGGAGACCAAAAGCATCCACTGATCTAAAATGTTCAATAACCTCTGATCCACTAATCCTATCAATACATGTCAATAATTGGTGTAAATACAGTTCTTCGTCTTTTCATGGTCATCAGATATGACCCATTTGGATGTTCAGAAGCTCCGTAGTTACCGCGGAAACACCGTCATCTTCTCCAACATTGATTCACCAGTAAAACCCACGGAGTTGGATCAGTGACAGTGGACGGACGCACTCGTTTTTACATTCAGTTACTGATATATTTGCTGAAAAAGTCACTTTTTCTAGAGTTCTCTCCATTTCTGATACAATATTCCTCAACTTTAGTCGGAGCTTTTATGAACATCTACGTGATCAGTGAATTAAACACAGGAAAAATACATGATTTTCACTGAAAAAGGATGATATTAGAATAAACGGTGATAAATCAATTAAAAGTTAAATACAGAGAAAAAAACTGCCACAAAAGTAGCACTGGGTCTTTACGGGTTAAGGGGTAAATGGACTCCACTTTGGAGCCACTTCACGAGAGTTAATGTAGTTTTATTGGACTCATTCAGTTTTGTAATGTAAAGCCTCATATCTACAAAAATGTAGTTTAAGTTTGTGGTTTTATTACGGGTGTGTTGCACGGCACGTTTCACTACTTTTAATACGGATGTTTTTTACTTAGTTTGTGTGTGTGTGTCAGTAACCACATTCACACACACAAAAACAGGCATCTATAGCCGTTGAAGTAATCTATATATATGCATTTTTGGATTCAAACAGCTGTGGCATACGGTTTATTTAAAAAAAAAAAAAAGTAAATTAATTGCCAGGTTCATACAGGTGCTTGAAATCCTTGAAAATGCTTGAATTTCAGTGTTGTGTTTTCAAGCTCTGAAAACTGCTTGAATTTTAGTTGAAGTGCGTGTAATTCTAACTCTGATATGATGGATTTATTCATTTCCAGTTTTAACTCAAGCCACAGCTACTCACAGAGAGGTGGTACATTTTGAAAAATAAAACTTTATGTCAACAAAGAAAATTCCCAGGTGTTCTCGGGTCGAATCCAGGTCTTAATCTTTGTCTCGGTGCAAGTGTGTCTGAAGAACACCAAGTGGCTTTCCTTTTTTTTTTTCTTGGATAAAACTTTGTGTTCTCCTTTAATTTCTAAGATTTTTACTGTTATGAAACATCATTTTAGACGTTCAGAGCATGATACAACGTACATCATTGTGATAAAAAATAATCATGAGTATATGTATTTCTGTAGATATGTTTTTATTATGTTTTATTTATTATTTATATTATTTATATATTATTTATGTTTATTATTTATATTTATTTTATTATGTTTTCATTTTACCTCAATGATAAGGTGAAAATAACCCTTAAAAGTGCTTGAATTTGACCTTTAAAAATGTGTACGAACCCTGTAATTATTGTCACTGTTACAAACTGTATTTTTTTTTATCTAGAAAGTTGAAAAGTTTGCAGCAGTCCTCCCTGTGACGCTGAAAACAGCCCCATAATTATGGCTTTAGCTCCATCCCACAGACGGTGGGTGGGGATGCTGGCGGTAGTGGTGCTGCTGCTGGTTGAATTCCCTCCTTCCCTGCCTAAGTGCGTCTTTGATGAGGTTCAGGCCCAGGTCAGACCGGTCAGAGCTGCACCCATCCACCCAGACAGACCACCCGCTCTGAGCACAGTCAGAGACCTGACCGGAGACCCAGGACCAAGGATGAAACTGAGGAGACACAGAGACCCGCCTACCACGGCCCGGCCACAGCCAATCAGAATCAGGACCTGGACTCCAAGAGGGAGCAGCAGCCTATCAGACGCAGAGAGAGGACGGCTGGAGGAGGCGGTGGAGGAGGCCGTCAGGATGGTGTCATCTCTACTGTCAGGTGAAAATAAGAATAAACCTGGGGTTGTTTTTGTTTTTTTGTATGATTTTTTGCCCTTTTTTTTTTTTTTTTTTTTTTTAATAGGTCTGTAAGTTTGTTGTAGAATTAGTGTTTTTTTTTGTATTTTTTCAATGTGGTTCTTTATGTCTAGGTACATGTTTACATAAATGTGTAATTCAATAAAATTAAAAAAAAAAAAAGAAAATAAGAATAAAATCTTAACATATTGAGAAAAAGTAATAATAGTATAAAGGTAATGTCTTTGTAATTAAAAAAAACAAACACTGCAAGTAATCGAGGTGTAATATTTTGGGAATTTAGTTGTTAGTACACTGAGAAAAAAGTTGTTATTTTATGAAAATGTATAATGTTATAATATGTTATCATGTGTCAAGAATGGAACTGAGATCAGTCACAAAAAAGTCAAAACTTGTTGAGCAAAAAGGATTTTAAAAAGTAGTAATACTGTGAGTAGAAAGTTGTGTTATGTCACAAAAAAAAAATCTAAACATTTTAAGACAAAGTCATAAAATAAAATGTTAGAAAATAATAACACTTTGAGAGTATAATTGTAAAATAAAGAGAATAAAATCAGAATTTGTCAAGATAAAGTCATTCATATTTATTTTTTTTCAGTATAAAGGATTTTTTTAAAATTTATTTATTGTGAACATGCAAAGAAACAAATAAAACAAAACAAGGCAAAATAAGACAAAAACAAAATAACATTTAAATGAACAGAGTCTATCTTCAAGTACGTGCAAGTCTGAATTTTGCATGTTCGAAAAGGAGTCGGAAGGAGTATAAACTTATTTAATCCGACCCCTCAAGTGCTTTTACACATTTAACACTCACTTAATATAAAAATCAAACTATACATTTTTCCGAATTTTAGCATTTAACTACAATTAATACATAAAGCAGTAACTGAATTATGCACAATAAATATGATCACAGTAGTACAGTAATACAGACTCAACAATTCAACAATTTTCTTCAATAATTTCAGCATATATGTATCACTACATTATCCATAAACAAACAGCCCTCATTGTCATTATTAAATACTGTACCTCACAAGAATCACGTCTTTGTATCTTTTTTTAAACTGAATTATGTTTGATATTTGTTTTATCTTCACACACAGTTTGTTCCACAGTTTTTCTCCACAGATGACGACACAGAAACTTCTTAACGTAACGCGTACCCTACCAATCTTTAAATTCAACTTTCCCCTTAAATCATAACCTCCCTCTCTTTCACAAAACGTTTCTTGAATATTGCCCCCGGCAGTAAGTTTGAATAGTTTTGAACTCCACAAGGTCAATGAGTTTTAATATTTGAAAAAAAGTGTGAATGTTATGACAGTAAAGTTGGAATATTTTAAGATATTGTCGGATGGTATCAGAGGGCCGTCTGGACTGGAGGTTGTCCTTCCCCAGATCTGGACTTTTCCCCAGAACAGAAACACCCCACAGTTGACGAACGCTCAATGCTTCTTCTGCCCGTTCTGCCGATTCCAACACCTCAGACTCTAGGACTGAATGTTGACCTGTGACTTATGGGTCTGTTCACTGCAGGTACACGATGACCACCTCCGTTTGTCACAGTGGTACAGCACAGACGTTTATATATATATATATGTGGTTTTTACTGACATGAATGAACCGTTTACCTGTGCACAGTGGACAGAGTGTCTGGTCCTTTGCTGCTCAGAAGAGACATCAACAAATACTGCAAGTTTCTGTGGAGGAATTCCAGCGCCGCAAACTACAACAGGTAATGGAGCATGGGATAAATAAAGTCTTATCTTCATGTAGAATATGTATAATCACATAATAACCACGCAATTTTAATAACACAACAATATAGTTGCACACTTATTTATGTGTATTTCTTTATCATTTTATTATCTCTTTTTTTATTTTATTTGTGGATTTTCAACAGCATAACAAATGGATGCATCATACAATATGTACTTTTTTTTTTTAAACATAAACATCCACAAACATCCCACCCCAAACTCAAATATAAACATAGATATGTAAATATATCTACCAAAAGACATCAGGAGTATGAACAGGAGGCACATAGCATTCATACAAAATATTATCTCTTTTTTTTAATCATTGTTATATATATGATTATATATTGTCTAGTACAGTCTTTCTTAAATGGGGGTATTTAAATACATTAAATAAGTCGTCATGTACTGAATAAAAAATAAATAATGAGAATTAATGTGGAAATATGAAACACAATAAATACTTTCATATAATAAAATTGGCACTCCTGGGCTTATTTCATTTCAATATTTTTATTTTTTATATTATCATTATTGTCTGTCATCTTGTTTAAGCGTTGGGAGCATTTTAAGAATATTTCAATTTAATATTATTCAAGATGAGTTGAGTAATTTAATGGAAGGTTCATTTTAATCATTAATGACCATTTAGTTATTTTTTCTTATCAGTGAAAGAGGGCACTCTGCACAAAACATTTACTTAGAAAGATTTGTTATTTTTAACATATTAAAGTTAAGTATATGTTGTTTGTTTACAAAGTTCTGAAAATAAGAACAGATTCTCTTTTCACAGGAGCAAATTTTTCCTCATTTTCTAAATCAAAAATGCTGAAGTGACACTTGGGGGTACTTGGCTAAAAATACATTTCAGATGGTATTTGAACCACTGGTCTAGTACATACTGTCCAAATGACTGTTCGAACTGGGATATATTTGTCACATATTTATCAAAATATAAATACACATATATTGATATATAGTTGCAGGAAAAATTATTAGACCACCCTTGTTTTCTTCAATTTCTTGTTCATTTTAATGCCTGGTCCAACTAAAGGTCCATTT
>JAPQRP010000012.1:138698-152604 GCA_037367295.1 Apogon hyalosoma | reverse complement strand
CCCTACACCTAAACCTAACCCTACACCTAACCCTAACCCAACACCTAACCCTAACCCTAAACCTAACCCTACACCGAACCCTAACCCTACACCTAAACCTAACCCTACACTTAAACCTAACCCTACACCTAACCCTAACCCTACACCGAACCCTAACCCTAACCCTACACCTAACCCTAACCAAACACCTAACCCTAAACCTACCCCTACACCTAACCCTAGCCCTACACCTAACCCTAAACCTAACCCTAACCCAACACCTAACCCTAACCCTTAACCTAACCCTACACCGAACCCTAACCCTACACCGAACCCTAACCCTACACCTAACCCTAACCCAACACCTAACCCTAATCCTACCCCTACACCTAACCCTAACCTTACACCTAACCCTACACCTAACCCTACACCGAACTCTAACCCTACACCTAACCTTAACCCTAACCCTAACCTAACCCTAACCCTACACCGAACCCTAACCCTACACCGAACCCTAACCCTACACCGAACCCTAACCCTACACCTAAACCTAAACCTAACCCTACACCTAAACCTAACCCTAACCCTACACCGAACCCTAACCCTAACCCTAAACCTAACCCTAACCCTAAACCTAACCCTAACCCTTATCCTAATCCTAATCACATGGTATTTGACGCACATTCACGCAGAAAGCTTATGACATGTACAGGTCACACCAATTATTTACATGCATTGATCAGATTAGTGGATCAACAGGTATTAAACAGTTTACATCAGTAGATGGTTTTGGTCGATGACGGGGGTTTGGGTCCTTGCAGGTTAGATTTTTTATTTTTATTTTTATTTAAACTTTATTTAACCACATAAAATCACATTGACATCGAGGCCTCTTTTACAAGGGTGACTTGGCCAAGAGGTCAACCAGCACGCACCATACCATAAAGAAAAACAGGTTTAAACGCTCAGTGATAAGAATAAAAAACGGGAAAAAAATGTAGTAATAACACAAAATAACAAGATTTTAATAAAACTCTTCAAGGTCAGTGTAGTTTATAAATGTAAAGTACAGAGTAATAATGATGTCATGCATGGGTGAGCTGCCATGTTATTTAAAGTCAATAGTTTGCATTTAGATGTGAAAATGTTGGTTTTTAGGAGCCATAAATGACTATATTTGGACAAAAAAGGTAAAATTATGGGAGCCCACCCAGTCGGAGGTGAACTAATACTAAGCATTAGCAGAATGACTGGGTCAAAGGGTCAAATTCATCAAGCATAACGCCTGATAAAGTAATGTCACAGTTTTGTTAATGGAACCTATTAACCACTGCTGCGTTCAAGTCTGCCAGGAAAAATGTGTTTTATGAAATAAACCAGAACTTGGGGAGTGTAATGTGGCAGGGTAGCGACGTGTGGTACAGACCTGTCAATCAAGACTTTATTAATGGAAGTAAAATAATAAAGAAGGTCTGCGAGATCATTTAGAAGACATACCGAAAGAAAAGGATGAGACCGTGACGAGTCCAGGAAATAAATGAGCTTAGTGTCCAGTGTATGTGTACGGGGGTCAAATATATTACAACTTTAAGACGCTTCCACTTCTGTTTTTCAAGTCCTTGTCCTTTGGATGTGGCAAATTTAGATGTTTTGCTAGAAATGGTTCAATAGCTCCCCCTGAAGGCAGATCCTCCGTCCAACAAAACACCCACCATTATAACTTGTTTTTTTAGTCGTGCACTTATTCACAAAGGATTGATTGTTCTTTCCGTGCGTACCTGAAGACATCCATGTGTCTAGAATAACATCCAGGGGTTTGAAGTCTGTTTTGAAGGCTTGATCCTGCAGCAAATCAAACCTTAAAACATTTCTGCAAAGGGTGTGATGAGCTGCTACAATTCATATGGACTGGGAAAACTGTATTCATTCATTCATTCATTCATTCATTCATTCACTCATTCACTCATTCATCTTCTGAATTGCTTTATCCTTGAGGGGGTCGTGGGGGTGCTGGAGCCCATCCCAGCTATCTATGGGCCAAGGCGACTGTATTAATGAATAATTAAGAGTTAACTGTAGAAACCTCCAGAGACTAAAGAAAGTAAAAGTTTTGCCTTTTTTTTTTTTTTTTAATCTATTTATTTATTTTACATTTAATTGCACATCAGACAGGCCAGCTCAATTGCTGTTTTTTAAATCCTCTTTTAAAACATATTTTTTCTCTTTGGCTTTTCAAAGTGAGAGGCTGACTTTTATTGTCTTAATGTATAATTACTTTTATCGTTTTTATAAATTCTTTTATGTGTTTTATTTATTTTTATATCTGTGCACAGCACTTTGGCCAACTGTGTCGTTTTTAAAGTGCTTTATAATAAAGTTGACTTAAATTATTGTCTTGATTGGAAACATTATAATGCAGCAGTTTTTTGTTTTTTTTCTTTTTTTTTTTTCTTTTGGAATGTCCTTTTGCAGTGGACAGCGTTTTGTTTTGTTTTTTAGTAAACCTGTGAAACTCTTGTCCCCTACAGAGGACAAAAAGGCATTGTTGGGTCACAGGAGGTTTCTTATTAATTACATTTATTATATTAATTGGATCTTTTGTTTTACCAAATTCAACTTTCCTTTCTGGCTGCGTTTGAGTTGTGGAAGTTACTGAAAGACTTGTTGCTCATGGTTTGGTTTTGGGGAAGAGTCAAAAACTCTGACCCAAACAATTACTGAGAAATAGTTTACTTTTACAATAGTGATTTTAATTTCTGTAACTACAAATCCCACTTAACGCACCACTGTGTAGTTAGTTTCACAATTCCATGGGGTAAAAATTTATCATCTTTGAAATGTGTGCTTTTCAGGACGTTTAAGAAGCTATTGGTTTTGTAAGAACCCCCTGCATCTGTTCTCCTTTCTCCTCCTCCTCCTCTCGTTGATCCTGGTGCCCTCATCCTTTCTCCTTCTCCTTTGCCTCTCATCCCCTCCCCTCGCTGACCGATTAGCCGGTGCGGGGTTCTCTCACATTTACATGACAAAGGCTGCTGTCGGTGAAAGGGTTAAGCCTGAGGACGAAGTCCCAGAAAGCAGCCCTAATTTTCTGCCCTGCAGGGGATTGGGGGGGTAATGGGGAGAGGGAACAAAGACGCCCGGGGGAGGAGCGGAGACTCCGGCTTTACTATATGCACCTGCGGTCTGAAAAGCAGCAGACAATGCATCCCCGAAACGGCCAATTATGAACGGCCAATCCACCCGTTTTCTCTGTGGAGAGACGTGGGGGTGAAAGGCAGAGGGAAGGGGAACAGGGAAAGTGAATTTAAAAGCGGGTAAAGATTAGAAAGTAAATAATCGAGCTTTAAATCAGTCCAGCTCCCTTTTCAGCCACAACCATCACAGGACTGATGCAGTTTCATTCTGACACTGAAAAACACCATATATGTCCAAAGAGGAATATGAGAAGTCCAGCAACAGGCTGTTTCGATAGCTTATCTTTCTTAACTTTTTACCGGGCAAGTGACTATTTTTGGTCATTTCTGCACACATCACCAGACAGTGACAGCAACAGTTTCAGTGAGTCAACTATCTCAGGTTAAATGTGGTCTACAGCAGGGGTGTCAATATATATATTTTTACATATATATTTCCTGGATTTATTTATTTATTGCCACATACAGACAAGGAACCAAATATGGTAACTTCATTTGACCTTCACTTTCTACATGACAATACATTTTTTTGAAAATGTTCACAAAAGTAATAAAGTACCTATAAAGGGTTAATCCCTTATAGGGCACTCATAGAATTACACAAGTTCAACCTATAGTGTGTTACTGCCAGACATGACAAGACTTTATTACTTAAAAAAAAAAAAAAACATTTTTTTTTACTGTCGTAGAAAATCAAGGTCAATGAAGTTACCATATTTGGTTCTTTACCCAAAAAAATCCCAGACGTATATAACCTCCTGAAACCCATGAAAGTAAATGTTTTGGCTTTTTTACATTAAATAACTGTCTCGATCGGAAAAAAAATATCATTTTTTATTTTTATTTTTTTATGGAATGTCCTTTGCAGTGGACAGGATTTTTTTTCTAAGTAAAGCTGTGAAACTCTTGTCCCCTACAGAGGACAAAAATGCATTGCTGGGTCTCAGGAGGATATAAAAATACAAGAAAAAGACACTTGAGATGAAAGGAGCCAGTCTTTTAGGACATGAGAAAAACATGAGTGCAGATCCAAACACCTGTCAACATACACAGTATCACTGTGAACATCCTTACTTACATTAGTACTGTTATGGGGGCAGCCGTGGACTAGAGGGCTGGAGGCTCGACTTGTGACTGAAGGGTTGCTGGTTGGACTGGCAGAAAAGTAGTTGGCTGATGTGCCCTGGAGCAAGGCACTTAACCTCCCATTAGCTCCCCGGACGCTTGATCTGGCAAGTCCACTACTCCTGGTCTGCAGTGTGTGGTAGTGATGGGTTAAAAACAGAAGGTTAACGTCGTTGTGTCCTGCATGTCTATATACTGACAAAGAACGGATCTTAATCTTAATTACTTCATGGTACCGAACAAAGCCGGTCCACTCACTGTTCACGCAGAGGTGGACCTCACAGACCCTGTAGACCACGTTGGACCTGAGATTGTTGACTCACTGTCCTCACTGTCTTGCAATGTGTGTGGAAATTACCAAAAATAGTCACTTGGCCAATAAAGGGCAAGTGACTACTTTCATTACTTTCCTCTGTACTTCACCTTAAATTTTAAAATAATGCTCATTCCTTTAATTTTATTTAATGTCAGGGGAAATATCCATTATTTTTATTTTAAAAAAAGGATGTGAAAGTGTACTTTTGTCACCTCTTGTAAATATATTTGCACTACTATGCTATAGTTTAAGACTTCTACATTCTAAAGCACTCAGATTTGCAACCAAAACAGGTGTAACTCGCTGATAAACTACAGTGTATGAAAGCAAACAGACAGATAGATGTAATATTTAATTTACATCAGCCATCCTTATTAGAATGATAAGGATGTTGTAAATGTTTATGTGTAGTGTAAGTGATGTCAAACTTCAGGACATTTGTCAAGTGAGGACATTAAGCCATTGTTTTGGGTTTTTTTTGCCAGATTTCATTGGGTTACAAATAAAATTAGTAAAATTAAAGTTAGTTCTTTAGTTTAATCAAACTGATTACAGATGTAAGTGTAAAGAAGGCTTTTCATTCAATCCTGCCTCTGTAATCTCCTTCAAATATACTGTAATGCATTTATGCGTGAGAAAAGGCAAGATTTACCAAGTACCAAATGAAAAGGATTTGTAATTTTTATTAATATTGTCATGAATGCCATATCACATTTGTTCCAAAAAAAAGATAGAAGAAAAGAAAAAAGATCAAGACTCTTAGTATAAGAGCCTAAAAATGTACACATTATTTACATGGATTCTACATACAGTAACTCTAGCATCTGGCAGCATTTATACACAAGAGAATTCTAAACAGAACAAAACAAAAAATACTTGGATAGCAATGTAAACATTTATGTATTACTTTAATCAAACTGTTATTTTTTTTAATTTTTTTTTTTTTGGAAAGAAAAAAAAAGCAGTAATTCAAGCACCTGTATCCGGTGCATTTGTGAAATACTTAAATACTGATGGATGAAAATATGTGTTCTCTTCATGTCCGTAGCAATGATGGTTTTAGATACGAAAACAGACCCCTATAGTACTATCACAAAGAAGTGGGACTGTGAAAAGTTTATTATAGCATGGCATGATTACCTACTGGTATCTGAAAGAAGCAAAATGGAAGCTTTGTCGTAAATCTGAAGGTTAATCTCAATCAGAAACTTAAATTGATACATTCTGTTAACTAGTGGTAAAAACATGTATTTGATATGACATTAAAATACACCGGGATACTTGTAAATCCAGTGTAAAAGACACAGCTTATGTTTTTAAAAAAGCTATTAAGAGTAAGACTACTCACCTGAAATGTAGCTTTTCATATTAATTTCATTCACTTAATGATTAACCCTAAAAACAATGTAACTCCTGCCTATAGCAGAGAATTAATACAAAGTAATCCCATAATGCTGCCACAACATAAACAGGATATGTACATAAGAACATCAAAGCATAAACTAATCATATCAAATCAAATGTATACAGGCAGCAAACACTGTCACAGTGGCCTAGGGTTCAGCATTTTGCACACCCATCTGGGTCTACATTCTGAGCAACACGAGCGCTCTTAGAGGCCGTTGTGTTCTTTTCATGTCCAGTGGATGTGGTGCTGATTGTCCAACAGGTGTTTTTATGTCATCCATCAGGATTTGATCAGTTCAAAAAATATAATATAAAAACACAACAGTATTATACCAAAGTCAAGGCACAAAGAGTTCACTTCAAAGCAGTAACAAAAAGGTGTTGTTAAAGTGGCGCATTCCTTTTGTCTGGTCCAAACCAGAACCCACTCCACTTCAGTCCACACATCAACAACAACAACAAACTTCAGTTTATAGGATTTGTTTGTCACCAGCGCAAAGATTTACATCTATCGCCTTCATTTGTGTTAGAGCACAGTGCACAGCGGCTGTTTACCTGTGTGAAGCTCAAAACCATGATGTCATACTGTTCTGTTCGACTTATATAAACACAGGGACGTTCCCCTTCAATGAGCCGCTGATAAAACCACAGAGAGGGAAAACACAGAGGGACATTGGAGCATATTTAAAAATAAAACCATCTTTTTATTTTATAACTACTAGCTAACAGATAGCGTTAGCATTCATCTACATCCTTGCTAATGGTACCATCCAGCTCTGCGATCCGATTCATGATGCAATAGGGAAGATGTAGAGTAATTATGACAGATTAACACATTCCTAGTTAAGCCTGAACGCAAAACCCACTGATTGTAATCATGTTTACAATTTTACATTTCACTGTTTGAAGAGATGCCAGTAATTAACAGAAATATGTTCCCGTTAGCATAGTGTTACATAACATCAGAGCATTTCTGAGGGTTTGGCAAAAAAGATTGAAGAATTGGTGTTTGTAATATTTCTGACATAATGTATGGTTTTCCAATCATAACAGCTAATAACATAAAACAGTCATTTTAGCTAGTAAGTAACTGTTAGCATTATTTGTTGTCCAGCAGTAGTCGATAGCTATCCAACGTTGTACATATTCTTCAATATCCCTTTGGATTTTCACAGTCATTTCTTTTCCAACGGTGAAATAATAGTGATTTGTCCTTGTACTGACATGATCATTATGACAGCGTTTGAGCTTCCCATCAGTGGAAAATGGCCACTGTGCAAATACAGTCTATGGTCAAACAGTGAAAGACTCAGCCCTCTGATGTGGTGGAAATTCAGCTGAACTTCACGTATGAAGAGAATCTCCAAAGTCTTTAGCTTAACAAGAGGTTCTAAAAATTCAAAGAAAAATAACCTTTGCGAGTATAAACGGGAAAAAAAAGTGGGCCCAGTTTTCAGTGCAGTCTGTCACGACGATGGAGTTTCAGTTTTCGGTTTCACGTGGTGTTGAATATGGGGTAATTAGTTGAACGGATCTGGCATCCAAAAATGTACCTTTCTTAACTTGCAACCACATGTCAAACTAATACAAGCAATTTCTTTTCTTCTCGTCTTACGTTTTTTTGCTAGTCTGAAGTCTCCCACACCTGACTTCACCTGCTGGTCTGCTGTGCATTTTGAGCATTTCTGGTCTTCCTGTTGAGATCAGTGCTCCTCCTCACAGTGGTTCTCAGTGCAGTCCTAGATGTGTGTGAGTGGAACAGTTCCAGTGAGGTAGTGCTGCTGGACGCTGCTGTAGCCCCTCTGTGCTGCTGTGGGATCATTGCCATCCCCCCCTGGTCCAGGAATGTACATGCTGATCATGTCCCTAAGGTCCCCCTGCAGAGGTCCCCTATGGTGGTTCGGTGTCCCTGACGGAGGCGAGTGGGACACTGGCTCAGATTTTACCATGGACATAGTCACGGGGCTTGGCTGCTGAGGACTGTTGCTGTATGACATGGAGCTGTGGGATGGAAAAGAAGGGGAAAAAAAAAACGACTTAAAATCTGTGTTTAATCACCGGCTTCTTACTTCGAAAGTCAGTTTACTGTTCAGTGCAACACACCAGGTAGCATTTAAACAAATAGTTTTCATTATCTAAGCCCATGATAAAGAGATAAGGGGTTTATTTGGTGAAGTATGGTAGTGTATGGACTCATCTGATGAAGTGGGAGGTGGATTCCAGAAAGCAGACTCACAAAAACATGTGAACTCTGTTGAGAATTAGGGTGTAAAACATGTAAAAAAATAAATAAATTAAAAAAAAAAGTTGCACATCAAGGGGTAAAAGGGACCTTAAAAGGCACAGAGGGAAGTATGGTGGATACCTGTAAATAAAAGCATATTTGGTCAAATGTGAACTCCTCGTGGTTGTGTAAAGGTTTACAGAGTTCTTCTGTTCTCTAGACTGGGAGGTCTTCAAGAACCAAGCTGCCAGGTGTCAATGTGGACGAACAATGGACACTGCTCTATCTGAATAAAGTGGGAAGAAAAAGACTACAGTCTAATTATATGCCATAAGAAAATGGGATTTTTTTATTTTTATTTTTTCAGATTATAACAATGAAACAAACGTAACTATAGAGTTTTTAGGTACTTTAGAGAAATAGCAAATAACCATACAACTAGCTGGTTACTGTATTTCAGTAGGGTTTTCAGATATCTGTACTTTGTGTGAGTGTGTTTCTGACAAACTTTTTCTTTTATTTGCTTTTTTAAAACAAATGACTGGATTTCTTACATTTTCAAAGAAATGGGGGGATTTTAAAAAAGGACACAAAAAGATGAAAAATAAAAGTTGCAACATGAAAATTGTGTTGAAAAGGTAAAATTGTGAGAAAAGGCAAAGTGTTTATTTCTTGCCAAGGAAAAAATATACTTTTACAACACTTCACAGTTCAATCAGTACTTTTTTTTTTTTTTCTTTTCTTTTTTTTTTTTACATTGGTATCTTGTACTATGTTAAGTTGACATGTTTGTCAAATATTGCCCTTAAGTGACGTTTTATCAGGATTTGTAAATCTCACTACAATAATTCAATAAGATAAGAAACACTTTTGGCCACCATTACTAAAATTGGCATAAAATTAACATAAGTGTAAATGAAAGTGTATTTTTGCAAAAGAGACAAATGCAATTAAACAACTTCACATTATTTATCTGAGTGATAGCATCAGGGTTCATTCTTCCAGTTCTCCACAGGACTTGGGGGATGGGGGTGTTGTAGTAGCAGGAGCCCTATCACTATTGAGGCAAAGACTCACAAATGTAGATGGGGACAGAGGTTTAGCAAAAATAGGGGATTGTGGTGGGAGGACCACACACAGTGCAGTCCTGCCTGCTGTCAAGTCATCCTGATCTACATTCCAGGCAGGGCTGTGCCCAAAGCAGAGTGTCACACTCATAACAAGTAGGCAACAGACTGAGGCCTGTTGTGCCCTTGTGCACAGTTCCCCAGTGTCTCTTTGGGACTGAATGGACTGCATCTCAATATTCCAGATTTCAAGTCTCCCTCTCAGAGTTTAATTTGATATAAGGTTCAGTGCATCACTTTACAGAAGTTCAGGTTCATTTTGACAAAGACATTTAAAGACGTTAATCATGTTTCCGTCAGTTTCATTTCAACTAGAGTTAAATAAAACCTTAACACACGTACACGTATATAGTATATTTATCATATATATTCTGTTGTGATGACAAACAAAAAGTTGTGCAAGACGAACAGAAGTATGAACTGTTTTCTTGTTGCGTCTTCTGAGGTCACAGAGGTTGACTTGCCTACCACTGAAACTTTAAACAATAGATACATACATATACTTTATCGATCCCAAACTCTGAAATTGTAGCGGTGTGTCTTTTAATAGTCCATCTTTTTAGTTTTTACTACAAGATTTTGGACACGAGACATGTTATGACTTTCTTAAATTTCATTTCTGCATATGGTCTCATAATGAATTTACCACATTTTAAGAGAAAGGCTTGTCACAGTTTCTTAATTTCACTCCACTCCGACATAGTTAGCGACACTTTGAATTCCACTTGAACTCACAGGCCACACTAAGCTAAATCTAGAGGAGTAACACATGGATTCCACCCACGGCACCACCTAGGGAAATGTGGTTTGCTGAGGTTTAAGACTTTGTTGCAGCACATAAACCAAATCACTAAGGTGGATGTAAAAACGAACCCCCTGTTCTACTGACTCCAGTTGGTCAAGTACGATTTTCCACACACCCACTGTTACTTCACAAACTTGAGGAAAACATTGTCTTGAAATTGTGAAAATGAATACATAGTTTTTAGAAACCTTGGCAAAAACACGGGTTTGCAAAGCTTGAGAATTCTCTACACAAAAGCCCCAGGGATGATTCCAATTAGTCTCTTACCATTCTTTGCATAAAACGTGACCCTTACATCATTAGTTTTTGAACTAAAGACAACGATCTCCGCAGTGAACGCGTGTATTATGAATAGTTGGTGTAGTTCTGCCCGGAAGCTGCTCACCTGTACGAGTTGGCTCCGTTCATGTATGTCTGGGCTGCCGTCATTGCAGGTGGGTACTGAAGCGCTGAAAGGTCGTATCGGTGCAGCTGCTGAGTGTAACCCAGCGCCTCGCCCTGCATACCGGCGTAACCTCCGGTGGGGCCCCATCCGTAGGACTCCATGCGAGGACTCCCACTCTGCCCCTGCGCCGCCGCCAGAAGGTTGCCTGCTGACAGCGGGTACTTGCCTACTTGGGAGTCCTTCTTAAGCAGTGGTTTGGTCTTGCGCCGTGGTTTGTACTTGTAATCGGGGTACTCCTTCATGTGAACAGCCCGGAGCCGCTTGGCCTCGTCGATGAAGGGCCTCTTCTCTGCGTCTGTTAAAAGTTTCCACTCAGCTCCCAGCCGCTTACTGATCTCAGAATTGTGCATTTTGGGGTTTTCTTGTGCCATCTTGCGCCTCTGACCCCTAGACCACACCATAAACGCGTTCATCGGCCGCTTCACTTTATCCATAGGGTCGCCTCCGGCCGCGCAAACTGTTTTGGAGCTCGGATGAGAATTGCCGTTGGTTCCTAGGCTCCCGGTCATGTTTCCAGTGACCGGTGACATTCCCTGGGAGGTCTGATGGGAAGGAGGCTGGCCGGTTGGCTTCAGCTCGTGTTCCATCATGCTATACATGTTAAATGTAAAGTTGGGAGTTACACAACAGGTGAACGGTAAAGTTCAGAGCAACTTTTTGTCGCCTTCCACTTGGCGACACGTTTCCCACTGGAGCACGGGTGGTACTGGTATTAATTAATTAGTCACCCAGAAGACAGAGCAACCAGCACCCGATGGTTTGTTGGTTTCCTCCTTTTCTTAAATTCTAAGTCTAAATGTGGCTGTCATTAGGCCGCTTTGCTACTGAAATAGTCTAAACTGGAAGCTTCATATGAAAAATCTCGGCAGATCAACGCAGCGGCTCCTGCGTGCTGTTCTCAGCGGAAACCACTTGTTGTCAGACAGCCAGCTCACACACTGAGATCAGCTGCCTGCTTACTCCAACCTCCCAACAGCTCCCCTATTCTCATGCAGTGTGGAGGGTACGGACCAATGGAAGAGCCTCGGCCTTTTATTTAGTATGTGCATGTGCATGTGCATTTGCAACAGAAAAGGCTCCGACGGTGCGCGAGGCACTTGTTGATGGCGGGGGTGGAGAAGTGAGGCATTCCAGAAGAACGAGCCTGTCGCAGTTATCATCAATTTTAGTTAACATCAGTGTTCATTCGAAGAAAATAAACACTTTCCTCTGCAAAATGGATGCCTCAGTGGAAGCAGAAGTCCACCTCCAGTCGAAGTAACCAACTGTGTAACTGTGCTGAAAGTAGGAGTACTCGCTTAACTTTTAATACGGCAACAACAGAAAAACCACTCAAAATGTGCAAGTCAAAAGCAAGCAGTTTGGTTTCCTCATCCTACCTTTTTATGGGAAAGTAGAGTTCACTGTGTATGAATTTACCAAAAAAAAAAAAAAAAAGCCCAAACATTTATTCTTTTGTGTTTTTGCTTTGAATTTAATATGTTAAAGAAATTGCATTTAATGTCAGCACCGGAAGTTCAAGCAATACGACACATTTTATCCACTCTATTTTGTCTGTTTTCCTGAATAAGAACTGACATTACACTTATTTTCTTTGTTGTGATGTTATAACAAAAGCCAATATCTGCAAAATAACCACTAACCCACAAAATAAGACACTGACTACAAGTATGTTCTCCTCATGTTATGTCATTTTCATCTTGTTTCGTCTTCTATGTTTTGTCTTTTTACATCTTTTTTACAGTTTTTTTTTTTTTAACTTTTGTTGTGTGATAGTGCTAAAGTTTCGTGTTTCTTTGTTTTTGTTCCATTCAGTTCAGTTGGAAAATGCTACAGAACAAAAATGCACGTAAACTGAAGTAATGAGCCTGTTTCGAAAATAAAAAGTGCAAATATACTCGAGTTCATCAGTGAAGTACTGGTGCTGTGCTATCTCACCTCTGATAGTAAATTGATTAGTGCAGATTTAATGACAAACTTAACACACAAAAGCCCAGGTGGTGGCATTGATCACTATTCTGGTCCTGTTTTCGCTCCATTTCACGTTGTCAAAAATGAATGAGGAAACACACCATCAAACTCAATCAAAAACATGAATCATTTGAGCACAGATTTAAAGTATGAGTAGGGTGACAGAGACGAAACAGTCCACAGCTATTCTGTTCCAACTGAAGTCACAGAAGAAGAGAGATGAAGGAAGCAGAATGCGACTGTGGGTGAGTTGTTTTTGAAAGAGGGAAGCCAGGGGAGTGAGTGTAAGACGAGGGGGAGAGTGGCGTTTGGAAGGGATTCCACCCCGAGTTGTCATGGTGATGAAAACAGGAGACTGAAACAAAGTTAAAATAGTTCTGACTATTATGCCTTTCATTAGATTTGTACATTTCATTTCCACCATTAGTTTAGTTTTGATTTCTAAAGCAGGTTTTAAAGCGAATCTGGTTTTTGTTTTTTGTTTTTTTTTTATGTTTCAGTTTAGTTTACTTGAGGTGTTTGTGAGGTACCACAAAAAGTTCAGAAAACATCATACTGGTTAAAAATATACTCGTTTTGAATAGAAGATCACACACACACACACACACACACACAAAACATTTTTAAAAATCTGCGACATGTTTATATCATTAATCATGTCAAAAAAAAAAAAAAAAAAAAAAACATACGGAACAACAGGAGTAAAAGAAAAAATATGCATCCAAGAACCCTGTGTGCAGGTTATTGACTGCATATAAGAAACGGATGGAAGTGTAGTGATGTTGAACTGTTGTTTTGAAGACAGGAGTCGGTGCGTTTGATATCACTGTGTTGGTTTCCGAGGCTAGAACTGAGCATATGTGGACAAAGGAGCAGAGCTTTAAGAGCCTCTGTGAGCGGCAATGAGTAAGCTAAAGGCTAGCTTACTGGCACAGGAAAAGTTTAAACTTCATTCTGTATTTGCAAAACAAAAACCTTATTGTAGCTTATTGGTCATGATCATAGTCATGGGGAAAATGTATTCAAATTATTTAGACACTGAAGTGAAGTTAACGGTCATTATCTTCAGTTTGAGAACAGAACGCTACGGTAATGTTAGCATCAGGCTCAAGACCTAGAAATGTCCTTTAAAGGCTTATTTTTTACTTATACTAGGGGTTTGGGTTTTTTGTTGTCAAAGGAATCAACAGTTTTTAAAAGTTTTTACAGTAAGAGTCATAGATATATAATGTATTTAAGGGCTCATATTTATCTAAACCCACTTTTATTAGTTTTTGGTTCATTTATTTGTGTATTTGGACCCTAATAGTTCA
>JAPQRP010000012.1:126798-138598 GCA_037367295.1 Apogon hyalosoma | reverse complement strand
GAACAAAGCAGGTCCACTCACTGTTCATGCACAGGTGGACCTTACAGACCCTGGAGACCACATTGGACCGGAGATTGTTGCCTATCCTCAATGCAACTGTTGCTGTCACTGTCTTGCAATGTACGTGGAATTGACCTATAAAGGGTTAAAATGTGAATTTCTATGAATGAAAACATCTCGCTTGAATGTATTTCAGAAGCGGGAGAAGAAAAAAAAACAAACAAACAAAACAAATTGTGCACAGGAACCTCGGATGACCTGCGCCTCAACCGACCATAAAGAACAACTTCTCGACTCCCTCCAGCAGATGGGGACCTTGTGTCAGAGTAGAGACGGCTCTCAGACCTTGGCAGTAATCAGTGTTGAAAGCTGACAAGGAGTTGATAGTGAAAGTCTAGTGAAGCTAGTCAAATATTCTTTTAATCGTGTTTTACAATTTTCTGTGTAAATGGCTACTTTTTAAAAATAAGACTACACAAAAAGCCCGACTCATAGGCCTTGTGCTCCTTCTTGACTGGAGGCATTTCAGGAGAACCAAACTGTCTCGCAATTATAACCCCAGGGAGCCTCCCACATGCTGAGAGGACTCCTGCTTTGACAAGTAAATTATGACTCTTGATGAGAGGAGTACAGCTTTCTCAGAATGCAATTTTTGATAGCCAGGAAAATGCGGCTGGATATATACAACAACTTCCATCATCCGCCCGAGGCAGATGCAACATCCAAAAACACTCATGTGCAATCATCAGGCTAATAATTATGGAGTGTGAGTGCTGGTCTGTATCCAACATGGCAGCAATGTTTTTTAATCTGTCCATTCAATGGGAGCTGCCTTTAGAGGCGAGATGAGAGGGTGTTGTGTCAAGATGGATCCCTGCTTCTTTGATCATCTCGGCGGGGTGGGACTGTTTTTCAAAATGTCTGGGGAGACATTAGTGGAGAAAAAAGTCGACAAATTGCTGTTGATTCCAGACATAATTTTCATACATTTCAGGGTAATGTTTTTAAGATATCAGGTACCCAATAAAAACTCAGCCATAATATGTCATAAGCAACACCCTGTTTCACTTTTTAAGCCCTTAGATTCATCATCGCACAGTTCATTTACAGTGGCACAATTGATTATAAGCTTGGATTGATTACATAGTGCACTGCGCCATTTCAAAGACCTGGCCATTAGCCGTTTAGTTTGAAACATTTTCGGCGGCAACAAATGTAGTCTCTCGGAGAGCGCGGGCAAAAAACGCATTATTTAAAAGTGTTTGTGGCAATTCAAGTGAAATTAACTTTCTTCTTAATAATAGACATCCAAACTTACCAGAGATGACAAAGAGGGGTGTAACACAAAATTCAGAGCCTTTTTTATATGAATAGTCTCTTTGGGGCCCAGACCATTTACTCCTTTAATCCGTTGTCCACGTCTCTCACATATTGTTGAAATCACTTTGGTAACACTTAATGTACAAACAACATAGTTAGCATGGTATTCACAGCACGGTACTGGTCGTCTATGAATTATGTGTTGTTGATTTTTATTACTGCGTTATTCAGGTAAATGCATCAGTTTACATGAGCACCGTTGGTTAATAATCACTAGATTGTTAGTTGTTTAGCTTCTAGTTAATTAATACAATAGTCAACATTCACACCCTTTAAATAAGCATTAGCCAACATTGATCGGAAGCTATATGTGTACTACGGTATATCGTTAGCCTCGTAGCATAATTGCTTAAGTCAAATTTTTTGGCCAAGCTGTGATATCTGCATAACTTTCCTCTCCTACAGGGTTTCTGCAGGTATCAGCTGATCTAATTTCATGCTTTTTAATGCCACTTGTCCAAATGCAGATACAGTTTTATATATACATGAGGGTTTACTGTCCACAGGCTTTAACCAGGTTCTGAAGCGTTCCTCCTCCGATCACTTCTGCTCAAACTTGCATTTTCCCATTTTTCAACATTTACTAATATTCCCTCCGTGCTTTCGACACAGCATGAGCACGCTCACAGCACGTTGCATTCCACGCATCCGGTGTTGTGACTTCGTGTATCAGCTATAAACAATATCCAATTAAAGAGTTCCACCTGTCAATCATCACACTATACTTCCGATCAAAAGGATTAAATGTTTATATAATCAGAATAAATCAGTGAATAACAATACTTTTTTTTTCTCGTCATGTGTATTTAATTTTTTAATGCCTCTGGACATAGAATTTTATGTTTTTTAATCCCATTTAAGGCCTTAATTTTCACAAAATCTATTTAATGACTTTAACGTTTTTTTAATGACTTTTTAAAAACCCTGTCCGAACACTGCTGCTTTACTTTATGCACAATTTGGCAAAAAATATGACTCCGGCAATTATGCTAAGAGGCTAACGATATGTAAACTACTAGTCCAAGTTTCCCAGTGCAAAGGTTAATTTTGCAACTTATTTCACTTCTTTGTAATGACCTAAATCAGGGGTGTCAAACATACGGCAATACAATCTGGCCTGTGTAATATTCAAAAATTACATTGAAGATACTAACAACCAGTCATTTTAGTTCAACCACATAAAGTTCTATTTTGGTCTCAAGTTGGTTGGACTAGCAAAATATTATCATAACATGTAAATGAAAACAACTCCAAATTTTTCTTCTTTGTTTTAGTGTAAAAAAACTAAAATTAGATGAAAATGTTTACATTCACAAACTATCCTTTCACAAAAATCTGAATATCCCAAACAAATATGACCAACCTGAAATGTCTTAAGAGAAATAAGTTCAATTTGAACAATATTCTGCCTGTTACTAAATGTTTTGTACATTTATAGATCCAGTGCAATTTAGAAGTTGTAATACACTTATATAAATGATAAGCTGAGCCATAATATTGTTTGAATTTCACTTTTTTTTTTCTTAAAAAATTTCAGGTTTTTCATGTTATTCGTATTTTTTAAAGGATAGCTTGCAGATGTAATTTTTTTTTTTTTTTTTTTTTAACTTTTTTCACTATTATTTTACAGGTCCGGCCCATTTGAGATTATATTGGGCTGTATGAGGCCCCTGAACTAAAATGAGTCTGACACCCTTGACCTAAACCGTTGCCCATGCCACCTGAGGTTGTTTTGCTATTGAGAAATACCAGTAATTCTAACATTTGTGCAATTGTACATATAATAACTCTTGGTTTGAATGGTACTTTCAGAGTTAACATAAAGCCATGCTTAAGCGCACAGCTACACTGTCTCATCACCATAGAGGTCTGATGGTAGAAGTCCATTTAAACAACTCACCGCTACAACAAAAAACATAAATCCATTTCCAGTCACTGTAGTGGTCCTTAAACTCATCACAGTGTAAACTCCCTAAGGTGTCGATCTAGACGCGTAGCTGTGTAAGTAATAAGTTACTTTACTGTATTATGTATTCATTTTGTGTTGCCTTCAAGGATGTATGTATATATTTATTTATTTATTTTTCTGGTATGTCAATAAAAGTGTGTATGTGTGTATGTATGTATGTGTGTATGTGTATGTATGTATGTATATATATATATGTGTGTGTGTGTGTGTGTGTGTGTGTGTGTGAAAATGATAAGTGAGGTTAACTATTTACAAAAGATCCAAGAGAACTGATTTTTCATACGTTACGCTGATAAGAAGCTAAAAGATCGGCTGTCATATGGAGAAGGGGTGGGATTATATATGTTCTACTTCCTCCCACTCCTTTTCCAATATGCGAATGAAGTAATGTTTTGTTTTCAGGTAAAAGTATTGGTTTTTCATGTTTTGTTGCAGTCTGTTTAATTTCTAGGGTCTAAAGTAGGATTACTTTGTTTCGCTGCATATTCAAAATAAACCTGTGGATGTCTTGTGTGTTACTTTTAAGCCACACAGAAATGTGATTAGATGCATCTTCTACAAAGAGACAAAAACACATCCTTTAACCTTTAACTGGTAATCAAAAAATCAGAGTCAGAAGGGTTCAGGAATGTAGATGTGAAAAGGACATAAAATGTGACCCTCAGTAGCCAAAACACGATTTCTTCTTTCCATTCAAGGTCATAAAACATCTCTCCAGAAATCAAAAATCACTGCTACATCTGTGGGTTCAGAGGGGAGTCCTTGCTCCGTATCAGCTTTGTTGCACTGAATGGTGCAAACAGTGAGTGTTGAAACCACTCCTAGGCACTCAGTTTGGTTTTAGCTGGCATTAGTTCAGATTAAGGCAACATGGTAACCCTAATTTATCTTTATTTGGAGCCTTTTAAGGCCCTGAATGAGGCTTTTTGGGAAATATGGATGAGGCCACATTTACATGCACTACAATAGTCAGGAACAACCAATCATGTCGACAAATGTTGGAAACAAAATTACTGTGCTATGTTAAAACACAAGTTAATGGTTGGGCTGATTTCTATTAAGGTCCATGCACTCTCATTTGAATAATGGTCTGTCTAGCAATGTTTTTTTTTTTTTCAGTACTTGACCTAGGAAGGAAATAAATGTTATTCCGCTTTAACACCTCCATTAATATTCAAGTGGCTTTAATACTCCAGGTTTATTTGCAGCCCACTGTAATTAGCACAGCAGTCTGGAAGCAGTTCATGGTAAATCATGTTCTGATTGCGGGGTTGGAGGGGGGTGGGTTTCATTACAAAGACAACATAACCATTCTAAGAAAAAGGCACCTTACATGATATGTATTTAGAAAAATAAGAATGATTATTATTAAATGCCAATTACTTGTACGCGCTGTGGTTACAGTTTACCGATAAATGTGGATTTGTTGAATGTTCTGTCAACTGGGGCACATTTCAACAAACTATCTGCTTTGAATCAAACTGTTTAGTCGCTGAATCTGGGTTGAAACAGGAAGTATTTTAAACCCGATTAAATGGATAGATATTTGTTTATTTCAAACATATTTAACATTCACAGTTCTTCCATGGCACTTTTACATTTCCTTCCCTTGTTTACACAACATTTCAAAACTAGTTAAAAAAAAATGAATAAAGGTTAGCTAACTGAAAAGCACAAACTTGTACTTGGGATGGTTTAATATTAAAGTTGCTGCCTTTAGCGACTGACTGAGCAAAGCAATCGAGCTTCTCAAAGTTAATGGACAACTCAGCAACTCAGGTCTTGAGATGTGATTTCATTTTTCTTGAGAGCAGTTTATTAAAAAAAAAAAAAAAAAAACAAGAAAAAAATCGGACATCCCTGGGTTTGATACACGCTAGGCCTTTCTGTGTGGAGTCTGTGTGTTTTCCCTGTGTCTGTGGGTTCTCTTTTAATACTCCAACTTCCTCCCACCATTCCAAGACATGCACCTTAGTAAAGAAACTGGTCAATCTAAAACACTTGGTTGTGAATGTGAGAAAGAATGTTTGTCTGTGTGTATGTGAACTGGCAGCATGTCCGTTCCGTTGCGTTGGCATGTTAGTGGAAAAATTCGAGCGTCTCTGCAAAGCGAACTGACAATGTGGCTTTTAATAATTTTTGCTAGCTAGCTAAAGAACAGCTAAAATGACATAAACAGCAGGTAAAAGGTGGAGCAAGTGTCTAACATTACTAACACTGGTTCCATCAATCAATCAATCACATTTTATTATTATTTACATGTTGATCTGTTGAACATTTTCAGTGGATTGAATGTTGTTGGTAAAGATCTGAGAAACATTAGAAAAACCTGTTTTAGAACCAGCCTGCAGTGGTCAGAGTTAGCAGTGATGTGTAGGGCAGAGTGTGTCGTAATGAAAAGGGGAGTTCGGCCAGGTGGAAATGTATTTAATTTGTACAGGGAGTGGATTTTGAGAGAGTTGGAGGAGCGTCCAGGAGTGGTGTTAGGCGGAACGAAAATTAACAACCCGAGGTACGCTGATGAGACTGTCCTGTTACCAGCATCAGAATGTGAGAAGAAAGGACTCTTAATTTACTGCAAGAAAAGCGAGTGTCTTGTAGTTGCAAAACAGAAGGATGTTCCTGTCTGCGACAGCGATGTCGTCCATGGAGACGAACTGAAGTGGCTGTCTGGGAGGTTGGATCACATAAACACAGTGAAAATGAAATCAAAAGCATAATTTCAATGGCAACGGAAACAGTCACAAAAATGGACAACCTTCTCTGTAATATGAAGATCACCATTAAGACGAGACTCAGGATCCTGAATGGATAGTGCCAATTTTAAAATACGGATGTGAGAGCTGGACACTTTCAAAGCAAATGGAAGGGAAATTGCAAGCTATTGAAATGTGGTTCCTAAGGTGCATGCTGACGATCTCCTGGGCAAGTCACACAATAAATGACACAGTACCACAGAGGGTAGGGTAGAGCAGATCTGAAAACAACAAATGGAGTTCTTGGGTTGATGTATGAGGAAGGAAGGGCTTGTTTCAGAGCAGATAACACAGGACAACATCAAGCTGAGGCTGACGGAGAAGGGCGAGGACACGGTCGCCTACGCCACTGCATGTGGCACATGGGGGGAACATCTTAGAGGCAATTACTGACTTTTTTTTTTGTTACATAGTATACGTTTTACTCGCAGCAGAATATTTTCATTTTGCCATCAATACTGCACACTTTGTTGGAGTACCATCCCCCCGTGGGCCCCTGTGAAGACCTCTTACCACCACATGAATAATTTCCTACGTATGCCACTGTGATGAGGCTAACAAACCAAACAACTAGCTGGGAAACCAAGTGATTTTTTTGTGATGGAATACACATAAACGCAGAGTCAAAAGTGCAGGAGCTGAAGTCAGGTGAATACTATGAAAACACAGACCATCAAATCTGTGCCATGGGTCAAAATCAAAAGATTGAACAAATATAAATGTTTGTTCAGCCACTGTTTCATGTTGTTGTGTGAAAAAGCCACTTTTCCTGTCTTTTGTGTGGAGTCACGTCTGACTGAATCTCATCAGTGATTGGTTATGAAACCTGTCAATCATGTATTTACCCCCCCACCCCCTCCGGACAACATCTGGGTTTAGACACTTCATCATGTTTTGTTTTGGTTTTTTTTAATTTTCTGATTTTTCATTAATTCACCTAGTTTTAATAACCTAGCTGATTATAATTCACCTAAAAAAACTAAACTTATTCTCTTATTCTTTTGTAACCATTGACTTAAGATAAACTATTCTACTGATTCAGCCTTGACCTGTATAATTGTCTCTGATCTCTTGGGGTTTTTAGAGTAACTTTATACGTAGCCAGGTATATGGAAAAACAGATTTTTCTCTGTGTTTGTACCTATCGTTTACATGACAACAGGCATGCATACTGAAAATGAAGGTTTCTAAAAACTCCAGCCAAAGTGGAGATTTTGGGAAATCTTCATTTTTGCATTTGTGTATAAACAGAGGGGACCAGAGATCTCAGACGGATGTCACAGTTTTTGAAAACTGCTCTGCACGGATCTAATTTATTACTTCATTTACCTTCCACTGAACTTGACAGAACAGATAAAGAACTGATAAACAAAATATGAAGTATGAAGATGTAGAAGCACCTCATGAAAGCCTTATTCTATAGCAAGTGAATACACAAAGATCCTGTTTAGCTGATGCAGTGGGCGCTAATTAGCTAAGATGCTAACACTCCCTTGCACCACACTTCTTATATTTTCTCATTTGTTTAATACTTGTAACTTCACTTATCCTCTCCATCCACTTCCTCTATACTGTAGTCTAATGTGCAAACATATTTTTAGAAACGTTTATTCAGGTTTTTCCAACGTCAGTGCTTAGGGAGTAGCTGACAAAGGCCGACCTGGCAGCCTGTACACTGGACAGGTAGGTATTTGCATGATCATGGCTGCAAAGGTCAATGCTGGTCTTTCAAGACGGAAGATTTATATTGAACCTGATGGACCATGTGGTCAGATCTGCCACCCCACCTCTCATTGCAACCCCCACCCCCATGCCCCTACCTCAGCCACCTCCCAGGGGGAACATTTAGACAACCTTTTAGAATTAGATCCTCTGCTCAGACCGGTTACATAAACCACCCATGGTTCCACACAGGCCCTCCGGAGCCTAGTGCCCAAAAAAGTTGTGGTACAGGATACTGGAAGGGCCACGCAAAGTACAAAATGTTCCTGCTGGGGTAAGACTTGGCTGAGAGAACAGATCCTTAAACCTTGGCTAATCTTAAAACAAACCTTGGCTGTTCATATGAATGAGGAAATCAGATTTCAATAGCCCTTCGAGTCCTGAACATTGTAATCGGGTCAGTGATGTAACAGCTACATTTTTGTTTCACTTACATACATGGAAAGATACCATAAATATTCTTAAATACTGTATGTACTCACTATAAATGTTTTAAATCATCAGTCATTTGTCAGTTTTATGTTACGGAAAGTCATGAAAATCAAAATCATGTAGCGTAATCATGTGACCCCGACTGCCATCTTGAAGACTTAAAAAAAAAAAAAAAAAACACGTAAAAAGTAGGCTAGGAGATCCTGGAAAAACAGTTTGAGCAAGCTACATTTAATAAAATACCCAATTCAAAAGTCCAAACCCTTTTCTTCAGACTTCCCCCCGAAGCCACACCTCCAGAGTACTTGCAGAGGGGGGAGGGACAAATGGCAGTTGAGTTTGATAGACATGTCACTATTCAATCATTTTGATGGGCCAGTTAAAATGATTGGATGGTGTTTTTTCAGTTCTGTCTGCTCCACAGTTGTCAATTTTTTTTTTATTTTTGTGTTAGAACATTTAATGAATTGGTTGCAGTCGTGGTGTGAAGGGGATTTTAAGCAATATAGTAAAAAAATGCTCCAGGAAAACATCTCCTACCCCACCTTTAAGTTTATTCACATGTAATTTGTGCTCCATTTGCCATGTTTTCCAAGATAGTGGCACATTACTCTTAATCACTTTATGGATGTTTTTGGACAACTTTGAGGATAAAACTCTGTTAGCTACATTTATAAAGATACCTTAGAGAACAGATACTGTATATGAGATCATTAGAAAAACTCCTTTCACTTTGTGACTGTACTAAACCCCCATTACTGATGCATGTTTAACCCATAAAGACCCAAACATGCACTACAGACCAAAACCATCTACTGATCTAAACTGTTTAATACATGTTGATCCATTAATTCTATCAATACATGTAAATAATTGGTGTAAAATACAGTTCTTCATCTTTTCACGGTCATCAGATATGACCCATTTGGCCGTTCAGAGGCTCTGTAGTTACCGTGGAAACACCATCATCTTCTACAACATTGATTCATCAGTAAAACCCGTGGAGCTGGATCAATGACAGTGGATGGACACACTGGGTTTATGTTCAGTTAATGATAGATTTTCTGAGAAAGTCAGTTTTTCTTCAGTTTTCTCTGTTTCTGATATAATAACCCTCAACTTTACTCTGAGCTTTAACCCGTTAAAGCCTGAACCATTAAATCATTGACAGAAAATTCCAGTTCTTTGAAACTGGAGCCTTTATCGGTCCTTCTGAACAACCCCCAACTTTTTTTTTTTTCCAAATCTCAATTTCCATGTGTGAGTTTCATTTTTGTATTATATTTGATACATCTGGTCTCAATGCTCAAACACTACTATTCTTGAACAAACAAAAACATAATATAACACAAACATGTCTAACAAATTGGTAATTATTTTCAAAATTGCAAAAGTTATGTCTCCTTCCTCATTAATAACAGTCTTGAAGGCCTCTGGTGAATGAACTCCTCCCCCCTGGTGGATTATCTGTGTATTGCATGTATCTAATTGCATACATCAGGTTTTTCAAGAAAAAAAATAGCACACTGATCATGTAGAGGGCTTCAAAACTCATGTATCAAATATGATACGTTTGGCGTTATAGGGTTAAGGAATATCTACATGATTAGTAAATTAAATGTAGGGAAATGCCTGATTTACACTGAAAAAATGCAAATAAAGAGGATAATATGTATTACTTAATGAAGGTTAAAGATAGAGGAAAAACTCATTTGGGAACTTCCATAAAAGTACCATTGGGTCCTTATGTGTTAAAGAAACAAATTTTAGCATAAATGATTGTCACACTGCATGATATTTTCAAAAAAGATAGCCCACCATGTTGAAATTTCACAGTTAACAGCAACAACATACAACAAGCAAGACAAGTAGAAAGTAAAAAGTGAAACATAAGGAGAAAAAAAATTACAAATCTGGTATTTATGTAAATATTTCTTGAAATTTTGAATTCAATTGTATTTACATATTTACATTGTGATTGCACATGGTGTGTGTGTGTGTGGGGGGGGTGCAGTATTGCGCCTTCTTGCATTGGGGGTGTAAATTCCATGAAAGTCACATCCAAAGAAAAGACACACTCAAACTGAAAAAGACTCCAGTAGATATCCTTTTTTATTTCACAGTATAATTGCCTGAAATGCCCTTATATGTCATTTGCCCAGTGGCAGAAAGAAATCTGGAACGAGATGATTTCCCCAACTCTGGCGGTTTTGTGTCTCTGTGGGTTCCTTTCCTAAAAAGGGAGGGTAAAAAAACGAGAGAGGGAAACAGGAGATGATGGTGCAGATGATGAATCCCCCTCTGGACTGCATCCTTTCTGGCTGAGTGCGTTCAGTGGGCCAGAGCCAGGTCCTGGAATTTAGCTAATGAGACCCCCCCCCCCTCCCCTGGGCTCCGTGTCATCCTATTGGCTGAAAGGCTGAAAGCGGCTGACGGGATTGGCCGATTGAATGCTGAGCGAGCAGCTGTCAGAGCGTGTCGCAAATCAAAATGGTAGTATTCATATCTAGTACGGTCCATAAAGAAGCTAAATGAGCGAAGTGAACTATATACTCGATAGAAATACGTACAAATGATGTAAAAGAACAGGTAGAGTTTGAAAATGACACGTTCACTTTAAAAAACACATCTATTTATGTTAAGGTTAGACATTTTAAGTTTATACAATGATGCATGAAGAGGGGATTTAGTTTATTTAGAAAAGGAAGGCGATTATCAACATGGTGTGAGGATGAGTACAAATACTCTGTCATTGTACTTCTGCTTCTGTTTTTATACACTTTATACTCTCATTTTGTTTTCACGCACATTCCTGTTTTTATTCCTATTTATACACATCAATAATCACCTTTGACCATGTTTAATGGGTACATACTGAGTCCCAGTTACACTTAATCTATAAAGAATAAATCACATTGTCACAATTATTTCATGAAATGAATTACAGATATTTTATTTAAATTTTACGGGCAACAGTATTATATAACGCCCTACATTTCAACAAAAATGTACTTCGCTTTTACTTCTTACATTTAAAAAAAAGGGTGATTTTTAGCAATTAATTTTCTCCAGATCTAAACTTATTTCAGCCTAAAAGAGCAAAACAATAACATAACTGACAACCCCTTTAAATTACATTATTGATGTTTGTTTATTTGGCCAGATTTTAAACTGATTTTTACTCGTAAAGTAACCCAGTGCTTATTTTGTTATTTGTTTTGTTATTTAACCTTTCTTAAGTGATTTATAACAATTCATTATAATATTGTCTTCTGTATTTTTTCATTTTTCAGTGTAAATCATCCTGTATTTAATATAGATGCACAAGACAACTCAAAGTAAAGTCAAAGGTTATTATAACTAAACAGAGAAAACAGAAGAAAAAGTGACTTTTCCAGCAAATATGTCAATAACTCAATGTAAAAACAAGTGTGTCCATCCACTGTCATTGATCAGGCTTCATGAGTTTTACTGGTGAATCAGTGTTGTAGAAGATGACGGTGTTTCCATGGTAACTATGGAGCCTCTGAACGTCCAAATG
>JAPQRP010000012.1:98930-111784 GCA_037367295.1 Apogon hyalosoma | reverse complement strand
ACAACATTGATTCACCAGTAAAACCCATGGAGTTGGATCAATGACAGTGGATGGAGACACTTGGTTTATGTTCAGTTCATGAGAGATTTGACTGAAAAAGTCACTTTTTCTTCAGTTTTCTCTGTTTCTGATATAATAGCCTTTGAATTTATTCTGAGCTTTTATAAACATCTACATGATCAGTGAATTAACTGTAGGAAAATGCATGATTTACATTGAAAAAACTCAAAACAAAAAGGATAATATTACAATAAATGGTGATAAAACACTTAAAATAGGTTAAACATTGTACCACAAAAGTAGTACTGGGTCTTTATGGGTTAATTAGAACGTGACAAAATTATATCTCCATTTTAATAAACCTTGAAAAAAACGTTAATCAAGTCCTCTCCAGAAAACAAAGTAACTGGATGTAGCTCTAATTACCATGACCTCCAACACAGCTCCATTTCAGTGTGTCCTACTCGTGCTAATTTAGCAATGACATTTTATTGGTAAACACGACAACCGGCGTTTTATAATCAATTTAAACACAATTAAAGCAGCGGTAAAAAGCCAATTAGTCGTGTTGTGTTGCTGTTGTCGTTGGGTGTTTACCTTCACAATTTGTTCCTGTGCCGTCCACCGTGCAGTTCCTCCTGCGGGGCCCTTCCCTGCCTCTGGAACAGGCCACCCATCTGGACTCCTTTCTGGCAGCCCTTTCGCCTCTTCCTTGCTCAAATAAAGGTGCCAATCACAGTAATTGGCACCCTGCAGGTCAATTGTCCAGGCTTTGGAGGAGGAGTGTCTCTCACTGCAGAACAGGGGAACTGGAGGATATAGAAGCTGGTGCACCACCTTTAAAAACCCTAAAAGACTCGCTCCCTCTGCAAATAATTCTTTATTTCGACAGTTTGTCAGTCTATGGTGATAAATTCAACTGTCATTTTTCCAAATACATTTTTACACTTAGATCAGTCGTGTATTTGGAGTAACTTGCAGCATCACAGAAAAGGAGTCAAACACCACATATATTTGTGCAGAAACCTGAACATATTTTATATTTTGTAGGTGGTCTGTAGTGTGTTTGGGCAAAGTGTCAGTGAAGCTTGGTGTGTTTTGTGTGATTGCTGCTGTTGTTCACTTTATTTTATTCTTTTTTTTTGTGTTGCCTTCTATGATGTATTTATGTATGTTTGTATGTGTGTGTGTGTGTGTGTGTGTATATATATATATATATATATACACACGTGTGTGTGTGTGTGTGTGTGTGTGTGTGTGTGTGTGTACACTACCAGTCAAAGGTTTGGACACACCCTCTTATTTAAAGGTTTTCTTTATTTCCATTGTAGATTCTCACTGAAGTCATCAAAGCTATGAATGAACATATGGAATTATGTAGTAAAAAAAACAAAGTGTGAAATCACTCAAAACATGTTATATATTTTCGATTCTTCCAAATAACCACCCTTTGCTCTGATTACTGCTTTGCACACTCTTGGCATTCTCTCAACGAGCTTCACGAGGTAGTCAACTGAAATGGTTTTCCAACAGTCTTGGAGTTCCCAGAGATGCTGAGCACTTTTGGCCCTTTTTCCTTCACTCCTCGCTCCATCTCATCCCAAACCATCTTGATTGGGTTCAGGTCAGGTGACTGTGGAGGCCAGGTCATCTGACGCAACCCTCCATCACTCTCCCTCTTGGTCGAATGGCCCTTACACAGCCTGGAGGTGCGTTTGGAGTCACGGTCATGTTGGAAAATAAATGATGGTCCAACTAAATCCAAAGCAGATGGGATGGCATGTCGCTGCAGGATGCTGTGGCAGCCATTTTGAATAAAACCCCAACAGTGTCACCAGCAAAGCACCCCCACACCATCATACCCCCTCTTCCATGCTTCACGGTTGGAACCATACACATAGAGACCATCCGATCACCTTTTCTGCATCGCATAACGCAACACTTGTTAAAGGTGTCCATCTAAACGTGTTAGCCATTAGCATAGCGTGATATGAAATGAGTTGAAATATGCATCATGTTTTGCTGTGAAATGACAGTTTCATTCTGGGCCATGATGCAAGACAAAATTCTTGGTGGTACAAGTAGATCAGAGGACATGACAATGACACAACTTTATATATATATATGAGTTGGATTGATATGAAATCGCATTATTTTGCTCTAGCAATTTTAGCCGGCAGCACCATACAGCACTTCACGTCACATGTGGTTTAGTCGTCTTCTCTACCTGGCAACATGCAGGCTAAAGCTGGGAGAATCTGCTGAAAAAGTTCCATCATGTGACCACGTGTACTGTGTCTATAATATAATGTATCATCTCATGTATGTCTTCTGTATGTGCCTGCATCTGTACTGTAACTTCTGAAACTTCTGATGATGGCGCCGTAATATGGCAGCGGCTGCACGGGTTTTTGCAGAACTGCGCATCGAAATTTCGTTTGCTGTGACATGTCAAATGACAATAAAGCAAATCTAATCTAATCTAATCTAGAAAGCAGCAGAATCCTGTATGGGATTTATTTGAATACGACGGTAAGAGAAAGATAAAAGATATGAAAAAACTAAAACTAAACTTTTAGAAAAAAAAACAAAATTAATAAAAACTAGCAAACCAGCTCTAAGAACTAATTAAAACTAACTGAATTTGAGAAAAAAAAGAGTTAAAACTAAATAAAACTAAACTATAATGAAAAATCCAAAGGATTATAACCTTGGTCCATAGTTACCGTGGAAACACCGTCATCTTCTACAACATTAATTCACCAGTAAAACCCATGGAGTTGGATCAACGACAGTGGATGGACACACTGGGTTTATGTTCAGTTAATGAGAGATTTGTCATTTTTTCTTCATTTTTCTCTGTTTCTGATGTAATAACCCTCAACTTTAATCTGAGCTTTTATAAACATGCACATGATCAGTGAATTAAATACAGGAAAATACCTGATTTTCACTGGAAAAATGCTAAATAAAGAAGATAATACTACAATAAATGGTGATAAATCACATAAAACTGATTAAATCATTTGGGAACTGCAGCAAAAGCAGCACTGGGTCTACATGGGTTCATTGAAAAAAATGTTCCCCCTCTTTTGTACGACTATCTCAGACCTTTAAAGGGACAGTGATGACGATCAGCGCGTTCATGTTTCAGTGATGGTAATAATAGTAACAGTGGTGACAGTGTAGACGCTGGTATAGAAGACAGTGAAAATTAGGTTTTATTTAGAATAACTAAACACACACATAACCTGCAGATATGCACATCTCATCTTCATCATTTCAACAGTATATACAGTTGTTTTCTGACATGAAATGGGAAAAGCTGGTTTAGTGAATCCCCCAAAGTCTATAATCACAGCAAAAGATAAGTCAGTGATGCAGTTTTATAAGAAAAACTGTCAGTGACACGTCGTCTGATTCTGTCTGACACACATTTTCAACGGAAATCACATTTATTTTCAAAACCACACATTATGCACCGTTTCAAAGCATTCTGAACACACGCCACCTATTCTTAACCTCTGTCAATGGTACCAGTTTGTTTTCAATGAATAATAAATACTTTTATTTTGCAAAGTGTGAAAGATGCAGAGCTGAAATGAATGGAGGAGAATGACGCTTTTCTGGTGGTCATCGGGGTTCACCGCCAGTCAAACACATTTTCACAATTATCTGGTGAAAGTGTTGGGTTTATTTCTTAAGAGGCTGAGTAACTCCACATTTTTACGAAACATATTCTCATTTTTTCATCCAATTAACGTCCCGATTCAGTCAGAAAAGTGCAGTGGGATTTCAAAAGGCGGATCTGAAAGGCTGATGTGTCCACTGTTTTGTTCCATTGATGGGAAGGAGCCAAGGTTTTTAATAAAGTGAAGAAAGGCAAACCCAGACCTGAATAGAGGCAGCTCTAAACATGTCAGTCATGTTTGCAGATTTTTGTTGACCATAAATAGAAACTCATATTTCCACTTAACAGCCCTCTAAATGCTTTGAGCGTTTTGCGTGTCCTCTGTTTTATTCAGACATACCCACACTCAAATTGCTTTTTGATTCATTATGAGTATAAAGCCAGTGGTAAAATACTGTTTTTATGTTCATAAAGTACATTCTTTCATGAAGGTGGGATAAAAGTTTGGAACTTTTCATGGCCTTGGCTGCTGATAAATGAGAAATTAAAGAAAGACATGACAAAGGAGGCAAATTACATAGACATATATTTATATGCATATGAATAAAAATACATATACATATTGTACAATATCCTGGCTGGGCATGAAAACAGCTCTGCCAGACCCAAAACAGAAGTAAGCCTCTTTAAATAAGTGCAAAATGTTAATGAGACAAAGAATTGTAAAGCATATATAAAGTATTTTTTCAGAATGTTTCATTTTGTTTTTCCTGTTAAAATCACACGGAGCAGACATGGAAATACTTGTGCAAAGACCCATTTATAGATATTTATATATAAATTTATATTTATGTACATAGAGTTTGTTCATCAAAGTAGTAGCTGGTGCCATTAGCTTGACATTTAGTAAGTTTACTGCAAAGAAGGAAAAGAACGTTAATGGCCTATGCAGGGCCTCGACTGTGCACAAAGAAAACCAAGTAGACTCAGTTCTTTTTAAAAAATAAAGGAATATTATCACACAATTTCAAAGGATTTCACCAACCAGCAGACAGATGATGTAGTTCGAGCTGTAAGAAAGCCCTTCAGTATCACTGAAAAGGGGGGCTTTGAGATGCTGGCATGCTAAACAACAAGTGCAAGATGTCACAGATTGCACACAATGAAAGGAGGGGAAAAAAAGGAGACTGAAAAGAAGCAAGAAAAGCAGAACTGATGATTAAAGAACACAGGGAGTTTCTTGTTTAACATGCCTGGAAAATAAGCAAGTCTCCTTCATTAAGACTGTCTCGCTCTCTCTCAGCAGAACTGATCACACATTAGCCGCTCCTCATGGTTGAGTTCACAAGTGAGAAACTGCAGATTTACATTACAATACAGCGAAGTAACAGTAACCGGTGCTGAAGGCCGAGGGAAGTACGGAACTGGAGATTTCTTTTGTAACGTGCGCACAAAAAAACAGTCTCGGAGATTTTTTTCTGCTGCCAAAATGGACCAAAAAAAAACCAAAACAAAACAAAAAAAACAATCTTAAGTAATTTTAGAGGAAAGTTCAATGTGTAAGATTTGCACGGGTGCTCATATGAAGTTTGTGTTGGAGTCAGCTGACATTTGTTGAAATTCAATCGCTTTCCGAATTGCTTAGAGGATGCCGGAGCTCATCGTAACTCCCCAGTATGTTGTTGAAACTGGATATCTCACTTTTATAGTTCCAGATGTTGCTGCTGTAGAGGAGCTGAAGAGAAGCACTGAGGAAATGTTCAAAACCACCCCAGACCTCCACGTAGAAGTCGGCGCACACAGACAGGCCGTTGGCATGGATGGAGGTTTCAAAGACGATCGTTAGCTCAGAAATGGAGTGAAATCGGGCCGACAAACGACGGACTTCAAGACAAACTTCATGGAAGAACACCGACGTGAACCAGCATGTACGGAAACCCTTAACCGTGCACCGACAGAAGCTCATGTTCTGTTTTTCAATGTGTAAGATTTGCACGAATGTGAAGTTTGTGTTGGAGTCTGGTGCCATTTGTTGAAATTCATGCATTTATTCATTTTCCAAATTGCTTAATACTCAAGCGGACGCTGGAGCCTATCATAACTCACCAGTAAGTTGCTGAAACTGAATTTCTCACTTTTATTGGGTATTGTTTTTGGTTCGATTTATATGTTTGTTTGCTTGTTTGTTAACACTCTAGCAGCAAAACTATTGGTTGAATTCATACCAAATTTGGTTTATAAATTGCCAGTGACCCAGAATACATCTCATTACATTTTGGGAACACTAGGTTAAAGTTCAAATTTTTTATGAATTTTTAAAATCTTTTTTTTTTCCCATTTAGTTATAATGGCTGAAATTTCAAATATCTGTAGCAGCAAAACTATTGATTGAATTCATACCAAATTTGGTTTATAGATTGCCAGTGACCCAGAATAAATGTCATTACATTTTGGGAAAAGTAGGTCAAAGTTCAAATCTTTAATTAATTTTTCAAGATCTTTTTTTTCCTCCCATTTACTTATAATGGGTGAAATTTCAAACGTCTCTAAAAACATCAATTTTGTTTCAATTTCCTTCAAACTTGGCACACATATAGAGGCAATTGATATGCTGACATCGGCACATGCATAGACATGATGACATCAGCTGGATCGAAGCCAAAATACGCTACAGTACGTGCGAGGGGGCGGGGCTTGTTGTGACTGGAACCGCTTGTTCCAGATGTTGCTGCTGTAGAGGAGCTGAAGAGAAGCACTGAAGAACGCAGGAGTTAAATCAGGCCGACAAACGACAGACTTCAAGACAAACTTCACGGAAGCGCTGCCGACTCCCGGTAACTTCACGATCATCACCCCAGAACAGCAGCTGATGACACTTACACACGTCAGCATCATGAGCATCACAAATAAAACTACCGGTTGTTTTGGAAGCTTAAATTATAAAATGCTTTGTCAGGCTACGTTTCAGCTTCTAATCTCATTTCATGTGATTACCTTTTCTTCCAAAAACATCACTCTGGATGCGACCTGATGTAGCTAACAATGGTAACACATGGTTGTAGAGGTATTTTTGTTTTCAGTTTGTAAAACAGTTGAAAATGGATCCAATGCAGACTTCTATAAACCATCTTGTCATCATTAGGTGGTTGATTCCCAAGTGTAGGCGTTCTAGTTTTCTGAAAATATGCAAAAGAAGATAGCGTTGCTTGCCATTTCTCTGGGTCTGACACACACACACACACACACACACACACACGATCTGGGTATTTACTTAACAAAACATGAAAATCTCCTTAATTTGTGTTGTTTGCAGACCTCATTTTCATGTGAACACCCTCCCCTAAAAAGTCTTTTTTTTTTTTTTTTTTACTCTTAAGTCTCATTTTTCTACACTCCTCTTCTGTCATCTAACATATTTCTTAAAGCACAATAACTTATTCTCACAATCTTCTGCAGATATTAATAGTAGCTGGGTTTTTTAAAAGTATTTTATGCTTTTTTTTTATGCCATTTTTAAATGCCACTTTCTTTTGGTTGTTTTAATTTCCTACTTAAATTAATCTATTTCAATTTTTATACTTCTATACTTATCTTAACCCATAAAGACCCAGTGCTTCTTTGATGGCAGTTTCCAAATAATTTTTTCTCTATATTTAACATCTCTTCAGTGATTTATCACCATTTATCACGATATCGTCCTCTGTATTTAGCGTATTTTCAGTGTAAATGAGGTATTTTTCTATATTTAAGCCATTGATCAAGTTGATGTTCATTAAAGCTCAGAGTAAAATCAAAGGTTGTTAAATCAGAAAGAGAGAAAACTGAAGAAAAAATGACATTTTCAACAAATATATCATTAACTGAACATAAACCCAGTGTCTTCATCCACTGTCATTGATCCAACTCCATGGGTTTTACTGGTGAATTAATGTTGTAGAAGATGACGGTGTTTCCATGGTAACTATGGGGCCTCTGAACGTCCAAATGGTCACATCTGATGACCATGAAAAGACGACAAACTACATTTTACGCCAATTATTGACATGTATTGATAGAATTAGTGGATTGATAGGTATTAAACATTTTAGATGGTTAGATGGTTTTAACCACCAGTGGCTGTTTGGGTCTTTATGGGTTAAAGTCTCTTGGCGTTCAATGTGGACGGCGACGTAAGAGTCTCATTGTGCCTGAATCTTTACTGGACACATGACAACAAAAGGCTTTGAATCCTTGAATCAATTGAGTAAAGCCCGATCAAGTATTATCTCAGTAATCTGAAAAAAGTACACTTTCTGGCAAAGAAAACCAACTGCACTTGAGTAAAAACACGGTTTTGTGAAAGGGCCTTACATGAGAAGTAAGCTTCCTGACCTTTCAGCTCCATCTCTCTACTCAATATTTGATGGCCCAAGCTTGTGAATTATGGATGTTGCTTATAGAAAATAATACAGTGTTCAACAACAGCACAGGAGCAGCGCCGCAAAGAGCCGTGAGGAGATAACAGGGCTCGGTGTAGGCGCTGCTGGGGTCTGAACACAACAAAAACAAATCACCAGCTGGTGCTACACAGGTGCAAAAAGGACCGGTGAGCTGGAAGTTTTCATAGGCTGGGGGGTCAGAACCTTTTTATGTACTACGCTAGGAATGTAGCTGCAAATACGCCTGGCTTTTACTTGTAAGCGCCGTTTTAAACTGATGTCATGGGAGTGTCCCTGTTTTAATAGCTGTCAAAGCGCCTCAAAGGACCGTGAGAGAAAGAGATCGGGAAAATATATTACAGCTCACAATGAGAAATGAATGGATACGTCAAAAAATAAGAGGTGAAATAAGAAGTAGGCGAGGGACAGAAATAATGAAACAGGGCAATAACCCATCTGACATGCACAAATTGAGGGCAAAGTGTTTCATATTGCAGGTTCTCGCAGGTGAGTTTTGAATTTCTTTGGGCGTCAAAGCGACAGAGAGAGAAATCTGGAGGAAATAAATGCCGCAGCTGATCGGTTTTGTTTCGTATCTTTATCCTCTCCTGTGCGAATTAACATATGCTAAACGTGCACGACTCCATGACTTGTTTCTAGGTCAGTTCAGGTTCAGACGAATTACCAAAGCAGTTACATGAAAGACCGCCGCGGTTGTTTGGATTAGCTGCTTTGAATATGGAAAAAAAAAAAAAAGCCTCACAAAGCCGGCGTTTTCAATTACCTGTTAATTAAAAGGCTTCGAACGCATCGGGGACTTTGGAGAATGCGTCAACGCCATCAAAGGTAAAGTGCTTCCAGCGGGAGGAAATCTTATAGACGGGTCGAGGTGACGTCTAAAAGGACAACGGGTGAAATGTAGGTGGGAAATAAGACGGGAAACATGGATTCAAATGCGAAGAATAAAAAGCATGAATAATGTTTTCACACCAGGGGCTACAGGTCATTTCATCCCAGCCTTGGACCTGGACCTGGACCTTTTCTTAGTATTGTTGATGTGATGACTTGAGCACAGCCGCAATAATGAACGAGAATGTGTTTACGTGGAGTTTGTGCTGGAGTTGCTTTTAACGGTAGCTACTTCAAAGAAACCAAATATTCTAATTAACGTGTCAAATTGTCTTGTTTCTGGCCGGCTATGTTTGTTAAAACTAAACGAGGACATTCAACGAATCATAGCACAAAAAGTTAAAGGCAACAATCTTTTTCGTCCTCTGAGATACAATTCAATCTTTTAGCTTGTTACTGGTTACATGTAGCTATATATTAGCTAAAATGTCTTAAGTTAGATATTTATTTAAAAGATGTAACATTTCTAATGAAAAACGTGCTTGACAAGACCTGAGGTGCCATAAAGTGGGGGTAAACATGGTAAATTCATGGGGCCCAGCATGTCTGGGGGCCCATAGAGCAGTGTGGGTGAGTGGGGGGGGGGTCTGGTGGAAACAGGTTAGAAATTGAGAGAATTTTGTGTAAGATCTGCTGTATAATAGAGGCACAGAAGCCAGGAGTCGGACGTTGAAAGCATATAAGGCTTCACTTTCGCTTCACGCCAGCATTAGTCACTTTAGTTATAGATGCCCCTATTCCACATACATACGCCCCCCGCTCTGATAAATCCACAACGTTTAGCTTTCATGGGGCCCACAATTGCTAGCGGCGCCCCAGGACAAGACTGTTTTTCGTATTAGGAAAAGTAAGACTCATTTCCCAGAAACAAATTTTATACTTTCTTGGAAGTCTTTTGTTGTAGCTTTAGCCAACTCCATGTTGAGGTGAGCGCTAGCTAGTATTGCACACTGTTGCTGCTGTAGAGGAGCAGAGGAGACACTGGAGACGTTGGGTGTGTGTGTGTATTAATGGAAAAACGAACAAAAACTGACTGGTTCTCTAAATCGGTGTGTTGTGGCTGTTATAATGGATGCAGGCAACGAGTACAGCTGTGATATTAGAAATGGAGTTAGCCAAAACAGACAGCAGCGCAAACTTTACACGCAAATGTATGGAAATGAACTTAATATTGAAATTATTCAGAAATTACAAAACTTTAATTGCCATGGATTTTAAGGATGGATTAGCTGATTTGAGAAACTAAAATGGTCAGATTCAAGCTTTGTAAATGTGAATGTTCTCTGGTGAATGGACTCTTCAGTGACGCTAAACTGAACCAACCCTGCAAAAAACCTGCAAATGCACATTTGTACTTTTGGGCTTGGGGAAATAACATTATGCGTTTGCTTTTTGGGTTTTTTTTTCTTTTTTTTTTTTTGGTGGGGGGGTTGTTTTGTTCTGTTTTTTCCCCCAGCATTTTCTGAAAGACTAAAATTTGATACCGGTGACTTACAGCCCCAGCCTACATGATATGGAAACCAACATAAAGAAAGAAAGGTGGAAAGTGAACGCTGCAGTTATATCTGATCATTGGACTCACAGCACAAGAGCTCAAATAGCGTTGTTCTCTGAATTCAAAACTCACCCAAAACTCAGGCAGATATGTAATTAAATATGCAAGACGTAAGATTCCCACACATTAGTGAGCTTACATGAGGTCTGTGTTATTGGACGACTGTGAGTTGACACTGTTTCTCAGCTATCAGTCGGCAGGTGGTTGTAGAAAAGCAGAGAAAACATTAAAGAACTCAGGAGTGAGCTTAAACGGTTCCTTGGATAAACCGATGTGAGTCCTGTACTGTACATAGAAATCACTTCACAGGGTATTACTGCGGTTTTGGGCAGCTGAAGCAATAATTAGCTTAGTTAGCTAATATCAAGCCACTCAGTCGTTTGCGTTAGATAAGCCCGTTTCTAAGTCAACACCCCACTTCCACGGCAAATAAACGTCACATAAACACGCAAGCATATGCAAATCTTACATACTGAACCTTTAACATATGTATTTGTAACAGTTTTCTTTTTTTTTTTTTTTTTTTTTTTTTTGAGTCTGCTGTGGAAAACAAGAACATTTTTGTCAGAAAGTGGAAAATGAATCTGAGTTTAACGGAAGCTCAACTTGCGTAACTGATCGGAGGTCAGACGTGTGGCACCTCCTAAGCTTTATCCATAACTGCTTTGGCAGCGTCTAACCAGCTTTTTTATTTTCTTTTTTCTTCTTTATACCGCACTAATGGATCTAGATATGTGATTTTGCACCTTTTGTCCAGATCCTACCACATATTTCATACACAAACACAACCAAATAAAGAATTTACAAAAACTACCTCTGGACACCAAACAGACTGATATTAAATTGCTACAATTCTTTTTTTTTTTTTTTTTTTCTCCTGTGTTTCTTCCTTAAAGTGATAGCACATAAACTAAAATCAAACATGGCCACTTGTTTGGGAATATGTGTACAAACTGCTCTTTTTGAAACTCATTCAGATGCTGATTCAGTCTGAACTATCCATGTCAAGTATTTTTTTTTTTTTTTTCCTGAACAGTAAATGAAGGCCTGTATAGAGAAAGCACACACACACACAAACTTACTGGACAAAAGTGAAGAGTCACTTGAAACCACTGCAAAGAGAGTAGAGATAAAAACATCTGTTTGTCAGGGTTCACGCAACATACACACGTCATCGCTGTGAAAATTCACAAGTTAGTTTTTTTTTTAATGTGCGAGAGTGACGTGTTGACTCTCTGCCACATCACATCCTGTTCACCGTTTTCTATGAATGCGCCAAAACAGAACACAAAATAGTGCCTCAAGGAAGGATCCCTCGTCCTTTTTCACATTTCTGATGATCCAGAGTGTGTTTTCTTTTTTGTATCTGCCATCTTTTCGGCCACTCAAGTATCAAAGACATGGCAGCGTGAGAGACAGAAGCGGACCCAGACCCCAGTCCCCGTACATCCTAAAGATGGATGTCTAACCTAGGAAACTGTCTTCTTCCCCCCCAGATCTGCCTCCTTCCTGTCCAATCGCATATACGGCTCAAAAGCTGAAGAACCGCAGCCGTAGGTGGATGTCAGTTCATGATGCGCACCACCCAGCAGCGGCATGGAGAAGCAGAGGGAATGAGGAGGCGGGACCCCCAGCCGTGGTGATGGAGGGGTCCCGCCCAGCGAGGGCAGCGACAGCCCAAAAGTCCCTCCTGTTAGGGAGCTGGGCGGAGTGCTGCTGCTCATCCCAGGAGAGGTGGACGAGCCTCCGCCGGGGCTGCTCAGCAACGAGCCGTTAGCCGGGTGGGGAGGGGGCCCCAGGAGAGGGTTGGGCGGCGGGGCGGGGCCCGACAGGAGGCGGCCCTGCTCCAACAGACGCAAGATGTTGCAGGTGGCCAATGACTCGGAGCTGGAGGAGGATCGTTTGTCCGAGTCCTTGGTGGTGTCCTTTTTCTGCTTGGTCCGGCGGTTTTGAAACCACACCTTGACCTGGAACGACACAGCGAGAAGAAACACAAAACAACAAAACAGAGTCAACACGTTTTATCACTTCATTTTGGTACATTTTGCAATAAATCTCAGTTTTTGTCAGCCCTGGTACCACAAAGAAGGTTGACAATGGACATCTCTGCAACGCAATTTATAATAAATGATCAACAAAATTTATTTAAAACCTCAACCTCCCTTATTTTAATGTACAGTCGCGGAAAAAATATTTGGACCGCCCTCATTTTCTTCAGTTTCTTGTTCATTTTAATGCCTGGTCCAACTAAAGGTCCATTTGTGTGGACAAATATAATGATACCAACACAAATAGCTCATAGTAGTTGAATTTCAGAGCTGATATCTATCCATTTTCCATG
>JAPQRP010000012.1:70488-91080 GCA_037367295.1 Apogon hyalosoma | reverse complement strand
ACACACACACACACACACACACACACACACAGGTAATATATGCATATACAGGTATTATTGGATATACAGGTGAAATTAGGAAAACTAGATGCATGAGTTGTGCCTGTTGCACTGAGGTAGGGTGAGTATTGCACTGACACTATGAAACTATGATTTATATTCAATAAAAAAATCTGCAGCTCCTCTCAGTGAAGCCAGACGATCATTTAAAATATAACTGAGACAGTTTTAATGGCTAAAAGCCAAACAATTCACTCAAGCTGCACAACTTTGCATCTTGGATGTCAGCAGGTTGTTGAAAAAACAAACATGATCCTCCCAACAGCGAAGGATGTTGCAAAGGCTTTATTTTACTGTTCAAGTTGCTGGTATTACATTACCATGGCTGTAAATTGTCCATATCAACAATTCTATAAAACCATAAAGCATTTCAGTAAGCATTAGTGTACTGGAGATGACATTTACCTGCTGATACTGAACTGGAAACTTCAAGCACATTGCTAACTAATTCTGTCGTGTTAATTTTAACTATTTGATAAGTGTTAACACAGTGTCAACAAGACATTAACACTAGCTGTGCTAACTGGCAGGTTAGATGACAGACTGTGTAGTCCATGGGTGTCAAACAGATGGACCACGGGCCAAAAACGGTCCATCAAAGAGTCCAATCTGGCCCCTGGGCTGAATTTGTGAAACGCGATAATGACACTGAAGATATTAATCATTTTAGTTCACGTTCCACATTCAGCCCAATTCGATCTCAAGTGGGTCAAACCAGTAAAATACTGTCATAGTGACCTATAAATAATGACAACTCCAGATTCTTCTCTTTGTTTTAGTGTAACAAAGTCAAATTACATGAAAATGTTTACATTTACAAACTATTGGTTCACAAAAATTTGAATAACCTCAACAAATACGAACAATATGAAATGTCTTAAGAGAAGTAAGTGTAATTTTACCAATATTCTGCCTGTTACTCATGTTTTGTGTATTTATAGACCATGTAATGCACTGGCCACTTAACGCAAATATTAGCAATTGTAGCTCAGACATGCTAATAAGCTTTCATGAAACATTCATGTGACAATATCATTACACAGAAAATTCACTTTATAGACCAAGTCTACCAAGTCTTATTGTTGTGGTGCCACATCGGAAACCTGTTTTTTTTTTTTTGCTGTAAAACTGATATGAGATCTTTTTTGGAGCCAAACTCAAGAAGACTTTCAGGTTTTTACTCTTCCTCATTGCCTTCATTTTTTAGCTGCTTTGTTAAGACTTGACCCATTCAAATGTTCACCTGTGTTACTAAATAATAAATGGAGTTTATTCAGTCTAACAAACCCTTTAATGCAATCTCTTTAGTTAGTTTGGTTCTGTCAAAACTTGAGACAGTGTCAGCAATACAATATGAAGGCTGGATTACTTTTCACAAATGGTCTCAAGTGTGGACCAAGAAACATGAGCCCTTATACTAAGACCTCCCCACCCCAGGTAAGTACACCATAGAAACACACCTAGGGACTCAGTGGTATGTGGGTTGTTCTGACATATGGACATGTTAAGGAAGAAAAACACTTATCGGTAGTGGAGAAATCCCATAGTTAAACCAGTTTTTTTCTCAATATTTTTAAAAACTTCCACTGTTGATTTAAGATTTACATGGTTCAACATGGAGCCAATATGTCAATGTGACTAAAGCAACAACCCCAGGAGGCAACTGTGTCCCATAAAGAGCAGTCAACTGTGCATGTGACAGTACAGTCATTATCTGCACCTTTTCCATCAGTCATGGAGGAAATACACTCATCTTTCACTAAAGCAGGGTAGACGGGGGGGGGGCAAGTCTAAAATACCTTTTGGAATTTTCCCAATAAACTAGAAATCATTTACACTAGTATACATGTGTTTTGTTGAATGTTACTAGATGGTTTGCAACTTTGATTTAAATACAATCATTACACTATTACATCCATCCTAATGTACAGGCATGAACTAAAATTCACAAAAACATGCAAATACCCAGATTTCAGAATCACTGTATTCATTATTTGCTGATGATTCACAATATTGTGAGAATTCATTTCATTTTTTAAAAAGTCATGCATTACTTTTTTCACAACGCATGATACAAACTAAAGGGAGCTGTCAAAGTATGATCCAAGAAAATTCAATTAAATTACTGATGTTCTCTCCTTGTTGTGGAGACTGCCGCAAATAACACGTGTTTACTTAGTAAATGGGGTATGAACCACTGATAAGCAACAAAATTAAATGAACTGTTATACTTTATATTAAATTGAATTGTGTTTCTTTGAATTTGAAAATTGTTTTAAAAAATGATCTCAGACAATGCAAGATGCACAAGGTAACAAATACCCTTGTAATTCACTAAGGCCTTTAAGTTTATAACATAGAAGTGAAAGTGCTTGGTTTGTATATAGTTGAAACAAGGCATTTCAAATGTTGCGACTTTGTGACTCAAAACACAAAAAACTAAAGTGTGTAAAACTTATTCATGATTCAAGATGTCCCCGCTGGTCCCCTGCAGTCCACAAACACTCTGCCTCTTCCTGAATACAAAATCCTCCATATGTTTAAGTACAGAAGTATTTGCAGCAGAATTTATTTGAAAGTGCATAACGTCCATTTCTAAATAGTGATGCATTCATGTGTTTATCTGTTGCAGCTCATGATAGTAGGACTCATTACACTGTTGGTAGCGTCATCTAGACAAATACATAATTTCTGTTTTTTTATGTTATGGTAAACATATGAATCAGGAAACAAAAAGTAATAATTGTTGAAGTGTGGAATGCATGTGTATGTGAACAGAAAGCTGAAAAAATGGAAACACTCAAACACAAACATGTTATATTTGTACTGGTATTCCATCGCTGATTTGTGAAAATGATATGAATTACAGGGTACTTTATTTATATAAGTGTAGAATAAAACAATTTATGTCCAAAATAAATCCTATTAAGCATCATTTCTCCTGACCACGTAGTCACTCCAATATGGACATCTCAAATGATGCCAGTTTTTTTGGGACACCCTGTACATTCAGTATTTCAGTGTGCAGCATGCAAAACATACATATCTGAACGTGTGTGCTTCAGGCATAGCGCCACAGAGTCTCACCTGATTCCCAGACCTATGTGCTCCATGACGTTGGAAAGAGACACGTCTTTAGCTTGAAAAGGCTTCCTCTTCTCCTTAAACTCGTGGCCCAGGCAGATCCTCCAGCCCTCTTTGGGTACTCCGTATCCCATGTCCTTGGACACATATCTGCTCATGAGGTCCGCTGTGGACTTCTCCCCCCAGTCTGACATCTTAACCCCAATGTGCAGCTGTGTTAGAGCAGGACAAAACACTCTGACACTCTGTGCTGAAAGAAAACCAGGGAGCCACAACCTCCACCTCCACCTTTAGTCAACACTGTCAGCTACAGGTGGCCTAGAAAAAAGCCTTAAAGTGATCAGGAGCCATTCCTGAGAAGTTAAACCAGTTGAGGAGTGCAGATAACCGGTTCTTGGCGGTTTTGAATACCTGACAGGTTTATCAGGGAGGAAGCCCCAGAGTCATTCTAATGCTACCACTGTCTACATGAGCATCTTCATATCAGTGTCATGAGGAGCCAGATCCTGCAGAGCCCGGATGTGATCAGCAGGGATGTTTTGATAGACGGATGTGTAACAGGAAATCCTGATCTGAGTCCTTTAGCCGGGACACCTGTAATAGGACCGGACAGGAGAAAAAGAAATGAACAGAGAGGCTGACCCTGCTGGTGTGTTCATGTAGAAAAAGGCCAAGCATCCATGCACAACAACAAACCCTTTACACCTGAATCATCAATCAAGTTAGCATCTTTATAGCGCCTGTACTCCTTTTAAAGCTTTAGGACGCGTCTCAGAAAATTGCCAACTCAGTAGCAACAGTGAAAATAATTAGTTTAATACCGTAAGGAAAGGCGTCATCCCACCGCTGCTGCCGTTGCACCGAATCGACCTCAGACACCGGAGCTTGTAGCAGCTGCTGCCGCTAGCACAGCGATCAATATGCACAGCGGGTTCTTAACGGGGCTTTTTTACCCTGAGCTTAGGTTCTCAGGAGCCGACTACCACCTTCGTGCTTTTACATTCCGCCTTCTTCAGGAAGACGCTTTATAGCAGGAGGTCTGCAGTCAACTTTGATATGTATCAAAGGCTTGTAAGTCGAGACCGAGGTGGACTGAGTGTAAAGATGACACAGCAAAGAGGAAAATAGTGCCTGAAAGACGAAACGCAGGGGAAATATTGATCCCCTTATGTCCTGGCTTCTTAGTTGAAACCATTTGCGGTGAAAAAGGGGGTGATTTTTTCCTGAACGTTTTCATTTAATATGTATTTGAAATGTAATAAGCGTATTTTGAGGAAAAGAATGAATTAAAAACATATATTTGTGGCTCATGTAAGGTACGATACATTTATTTCGCTAATAATTCAATTTTTTTTTGGTTTTTTCAGTCCACTGCTCCCCTTCAGTTACCATAGCAACAGCCCGGTCTCGTCGACACTGCCACGGAACTCTTTTGAAATGGCCGACCAAAACTTGTTCCTGTATGTTCTTCCAGTAGCTTTTAATTTAAACGGGAGGCTTGATTAAAAAAAAGGAGCCACCACTGGGGTTTTATGGCTTATTGAAACTTTAATTAAATGTTATGTCTACTTGTATAAAACATTTTTCACGTGACTTTAGTTTTCCAGGGGTTTGTTCTACGCACGGCAGAACATAGCATTTGCTTTTTGTTTACAGTAGCTGATGTGCTAGCTAAGTAGATATGAGTAGATATTTTTGAAAACAAACCCAAAGTTGCCTTGTTGTTTACGCACATTTGTGTTTAAGTGTGGAGTATCATCGGCGCCAAGGTATGAGTTGAATTTCTTCTAAAACAGCAACATTTCTTTTGTCAGTTTAGCAAAACAACTTAAGCTTACTTCTAAGTATCGTGTAGTGACATTTAATGTTTAACAAGACAACACATTTTTTTAGTTTTGTGTTTCTAGTCCACATTTCCTCTGTGGTAGTGTCTCTTCTGTTTGGTAATGTGCTGTTTTTATTTTCTTAACCGTACAGATGATAGAGGTGGTAGCCTCTATGGCCCGAGGCCCAGTGTTTTTAGCCGGGGAGCTTATGGAATGTCTCATCATGTTCACCAACCCGATGTCCCATCTTTCCACTTCTGCTAGCAGGTTGGACTTCACTCCTGCCACTCTTCATTGATCATAAACCTAAGCATCAACAACCCTGACTCTGACATTGTTGTGCAGCTTTAATCAAGACGAATTACTTTTTTTTTTTTTCTAATTTAGTGCTAGACAAACATTGTGACAGGGGTAACAAAAAACCCCCAAAACATCTGGCATACTAATTCATAGACTTCAACACATACAAGTTCATAGACTCCCAGACAAGACAGAACAGTTCATAGACATTAACCATAAAGACCCAGTGTTACTTTTGTGGCAGTTCCAATGTATTTTTTCCTCTATTTAACTTTTTGAAGTGATTTATCACCATTTATTTATAATATTATCCTCTGTGTTTTGCGTCTTTTCAGTGAAATCACATACTTTCCTAAATTTAATTCACTGATCATGTAGATGTTCATAAAAGCTCAGATTAAAGTTGAGGATTATTGTATCGGAAACAGAGGACACTCAACAAAAAGTCACTTTTTCAGCAAAGATATCGTTAACTAAACATAAACCCAGTGTGTCCATCCACTGTCATTGATTCAACTCCATTGGTTTTTCTGGTGAATCAGTGTTGTAGAAGATGACAGTGTTTCCACAGTAACTGCGAAGCCTCTGAACATCTAAATGGGACATATCTGATGACCATAAAAAGATGAATAACTGTATTTTATAACAATTATTTACATGGATTGATAGGATTAGTGGATCAACAGGTATTAAATATTGTAGATCAGTAGATGGTTTTGGTTGCTGGTGGATGTTTGGGTCTTTATGGGTGCAAACAGAGCTATTTTTGGTGAGTTTGTGTGTGTCTGTGTGATTATTTTGTGCGGGTTGGGCATATTCAGGTGGAGACAGAAGAGGGAATTAAAATGAAATTAACAGTCTAATAAGTAAAAGGGTCAAAAGAAGTGAGTATACAAAAACGAGAAATCAGTAAGGGGTTTTAAATAATAGTATAGAAAGAAGATTAAGGGGAAAAATAAAGAAAGAAAAGGAGAGAAAAAAAGCAAAAACAATAATGCCAAATACAATAATAGTGAAAAACAAATTACTACTAATAATAAAGTCTTGTGGAAGCTTGTGGAAGTGTCGATTTTGCATTGTATTCAAATTATAAATCTCTGTACACTGACTACATCTTGTTTTCCTGTGATTGCTGATTGTGTTCCAGTGAGATGCTAGCGTGGGCCAGTGCCCAAATCCACTGCCAGTTTCATGCCAGTGAAAGCAGAGTGGCTCTTCCGGCTCAGGGCAGCAAACAGGACGTTCAGGCTGAGAGTGACACAGTGCTGATTCCCAGCAGAGGTTAGTGGAGCTTAAAGTTACTTTATGTGACACGTCAGACAGAATTGTATTAGGAACAGTAGTGAAATCAACAATTCAGAGGATCCCATGCAAATTCACAATGTCATAAAACTATTGAATCTTTTTTTTTTTTATTATTTTGATTGGGAACATTGTAACATTACATACTTTGTGTTCACATCTTGTTTACACTTGTAGTAGCAGGAAAATTGTGTTAACCCATTCAGTATCCAGTATACAGTTACCGATTAACTGCGTAGATTATTATGGGCTTGTGTTAAACTCTACATATTTTAAGACCTTGACAAACAGGAAGAAAACTCCAAGGCATTCTCTTTAAGCATTAAAATGTCTTTGTACTCATGGCATGGTCATATCTAGACCTTAAAAAACACTTCAACATGTTTTGGCTTCAAGCTTTCATCAGGAAATCAAACAATGAAGACTTGAAGCCGAAATGGGTTGAATGTTTTTTTTTTTAGGGTCTATATATGACCGTGCCATGTTGTTTTGCTCTTTAATGGGTGACATTTTTCTGACATTTTTTTTCTGCTTCTCCTTTCTCCACAGGAGAGCGAGGGCAGTGTGTGCTGGACACACCACCCAAAATATTGTTCTGCGACCTTCGCCTGGATCCTGGAGAAAGCAAGACCTGTAAGTAGGGTTCCCACGGGGCCTTAAGAAGTTTTGAAAGTCTTGAATTTACATATCTGTATTTAATAGGTTAAAAAAAAGTCTTTAAAAGGTGTTACATTTGATATGGTAGGTCTTAAGTTATGTTGCCATAAGCTTGTTTGCTGTATTGTGTTTAAATGTGTCTGTTAAATGTCCAAACTGCATAGAAGGTAACGTTATTCTGCTCAGTTCCACCCGTTCCAACTCAACAATTTATACTGAAATTAAGAACCAATTATGCTAACTTTGCTGAAATGATCACATAACATTCAGCCCAACACAAGAGTCACAAATTTTTGCCTGTATGGCTGTGAAATAAGCTGTGAAATGGGCATTAAGTTCTGTTCTAAGTAGTCTTAAAAAGGTCTTAAATTTAACTCGTAGAAACCTGCAGGAACCCTGTGTAAGTGTGCATGTGAAAACAGTTTGTAAGGTAATAGTTTGTGATACGAGCATGCTTCAGTAATGTCTGTCCTCCTCAGATTCATACAGTGAAGTGGTACCTGTGGATGGCCCTCCTAGTTTCCGTGGTCAGGCAGTAAAATACGTCTACAAACTAACTATTGGCTGTCAGAGGGTCAACTCTCCTATCAAACTGCTCCGAGTTCCCTTCAGAGTGCTGGTGTTGCAGGGTGAGTATTTCATCACATGTAAAGCTGCAGCAAAAAGGTTCTACCACAGAAAAGACCAAGTATCCATACCGTCAGCTCCGGCTAATTTTCCACTAATAATGTTTTTTAACTTATTTGATGTGAGAAAAAGTCCATTTGAAGCCTATTTCAGATATTCCAGATAAATATTATGCAATCTGTTAACTTTATTCTTTCACTAGGATTATGCACACACATCTTATTGGGAAGTTTGACATAAAATTTTGAAATGCATCTTTCTATGCCTTTTGTTTGTTTTTGTTTTAAATATTCTGTTTCGCGGTTTTCAGTTATATTAAAACACAAAAACAAAGGCTTAGATGAGTGTAACAACTAACATATAGATTAACTTTATTGATCCCAAGCAGGAATTATAGGTTTATAGGTCTAATTTGGACTCTGCCAACCTATTGACAGACTAATCAAGGCTGAAATCATTTTCACACATCTTGTGTATTGTGTTCCAATTATCAATAGTCACTTCAAAATTGATCATTTCAAAGATAAGATAAGACTTTATTGATCTCAGCATGGGAAAATTTCACAATTGACAGCAGCAACATACAACACACCAGTCAACAGGTAGAAAGAAACCACAAGTCAAAAGAGTCATGTCAAAGTTGTTTATTTCAAAACAGAACCACAATAGCCAGAGGTGGCGCTGGCGTTCCTCAGCATCCCTGAACCTTCTGTCCCCTCTCAGGCCAATAAGGCTGACATTAGATAGCACAAGACTGTAGATCAATTAAAAAGAGCGGTGCCTGTCCTTCTTTACGCTTGTTCCCCTTGAGTATTTTCTCATTCAAGCCCATTCACTCATCTGCTTTTTTCAGAGCATCAGCACAATTTTAGTTTACCCATGTGTCCTCATGAGGTCACTTAATATGGTTGTTGCTCCGTCGGGCATGAGATTCCCAATACGTGTAAATGTGCATTTACTGTAGAATGTTTTAGTGTTCGCATGTTTTAGATTATAGATAAGATCATTTAAGAGTGTGGAGCAGCAAGACTTCAGAGTAGTTTTAGAATACTTTTTTAGTCGTTTCAATCATAGTATTTCTACCCACAGCCAGTGTATGTAAGAGGAAAATCCTTCTAAAATTCTAGGTACGAGGATAAAATATTCTATATAAAATCTTGAATTAAACCTGTGTTAAAATTCAGTTACATTTTATTTGTCGCGCCCTATATCACAACAAGGTTGCCTCACAGGGCTTTACAGGATTAGTTGAATATGAAAATAAACAACAGTCATATGAACAATCGATGAAGGAAATGGATTAATGTCCCGGGCATCCCCCGTCCTTAGACCCTCCTTCTTGGCAAAGAAAAACTCCAAAAACCCAGTGGGAAAAGAGAAACCTCGGGGAGAACCACAGTGAAGGAGAGATCCACTCCTATGGATGGACAGACTGTAGATGAAACCAGGACTGATGGACGAACATTTACAGATGTAGTTCCAGTCTGTAAAGATGCAGCAGGGTGGGGGCACATGAGGGGGTCCATCTAGTCAGGTGAGGGTGAGGAGGTCCAACCACACAGGTGAGGGTGAGGGAGGAGGTCCGGGGTCACAGGTCAGGACAGGGCACAGATGACCCACCTCAGATCCTGTGGTCTTTGGGCCCCAGGCGACTACAAATGAAACAGTAACCACTCGCCCAGAGGGGAGTGGGGAAAAGGAACACCGGGTGAAAATTGTGTTCCGTGAGAGTGTCGTTCAACCCCTGTGAGTGATGTCTCATATTTTCCTTGTAGGCATGCCCGAGCCTCCGTTCCCCCAGGATGAGGAGGTGTCGCCTTCCAATCCGTTCCTTGAGGAGGAGGAGGCGAGCCGCAGGGACGCTCGTCCTCTGGAGAGGGCCCTGGACATGCTGATGGTCACCACCTCCAGACGCTGTCCTCGTAAGGCCTCTTCTGTCTGTGCTGTCACTGATTCCATCCCCTTCCTCTTACTCTATGGGACGTCATGACGTCATCAGCGTGTTTTCAAATCATCATCTTTGTATTCGCAGTCGCAGCATCTGACTTAGCGTACAGTCTAAGTTTATACCCATCTGCTTATTTTAGGTGGTGTGTTCTGCTTTCTAACACAACAATTCATTTCACCCCAAATGTGAAACTGCAGGCACCAAACATCATCCTCAATCCTATAAGCCAGTGTCAAATAGTATATAGAATTTTAATGTTTCTTATATTATGTGATTGTACTTTTTAAGGAAAGTCTGCTGTTTTTCATTCAGTTCTATGTTATGTAACAATCCAAAACTGGCATAACATTTTAATACAGGATATTGTGTTGTAATTACAGACCTGATGTTGTAATTGAGATATCTCATGTAATAATTATGAGATAATGTGGCTATATTTTTTGTGTATTGTGAATGCAGTATGCTTCCACAATAAACCACAGTGATATGTGTATGAAGAAAGACTAGAAAAGTGTAAAATCAATATGTGTATGAAGAAATAGTAAAAAAAATTCAATCTAAACAAATTTGATGAAAGGTTTTATAATGCAACTATCATAGTGTAACATTTTCACTGTTTATTCTCTCATCCTGTTTTTTTTTTTAGACATGTTCAATATTACCAACATGCGTGGAAAGGTGGCGAAGTTCTGCATCTTCAAAACTGTGTACAGACTTGGGGAGGACATCATCGGTACATTCAACTTCTCTGAAGGAGACATTCCCTGCTTACAGGTGACTTTTCACTCTGTATATCTAAAACTGTCTTTGTCTCTCACTGAGCCTGTTTACATCCACACTAATACTCAGATCATTATTTGATTTCTGGACTTGTCAGATTATTCAAGGGATCATGTAAACACTATACTCTGATATGCTTCAGCGTTTCCACTGGTACAGTTTTGCCACGGCACAACGCCACAGCAAAATCCTTGCCACCACACCATAAAAAAAATCATCACCGTCGTATTAGACTTATTCTACATTTGTTTAATATATAATAGCCCAGGACGAACATCCTGCCTCCTCAAATGAAAGTTTGTGAAGATTAAGGAGGCAGGGAAAAGGTGAGCTTCACAGCAGCGGGACACGAAGAGTGATTAGTAACACTGTTAAGTTTCACTTTCACCTCCGCACCACCTCGTACGAAACCCCCTATTGTAAGTATTATAAGTAGGTCAGAACCCAGCTGCCGACGCCCCCCATTATAAGTATTCTAAGTAGTATGGAAACCGACCAACGATCCCCAACCGTTTGCCCCCCTCCTGTTATAAGTATTGTAATTAGTACTTAAACCGTCTGACTGACACCCTCCCTGATTACACAGCACCACACCGAGAGATCATTTCCACAGAAAACACTGTGCTTTATCTGATAACAACAGTAATCTGATTACAAGAAATCAGATTAACACACCTGGATTTCTCCTTAATAGTCTGATGTCTTCCTGCTTGTATATATGTTAATCTGATTTATTTCATTCTTTTACTTTTGTTTGTTTTACGTCTGTCTTTGTTAGTATTCGGTGAGTCTGCAGAGCGAGGAGGAGATCCAGCAGCAGTACCAGCGCCGCTCAGGACAGGCTGTCAGCGTAACAGGACACGGGCGCCACATGGAGTCCTGCCTCCACACCGCCTCCAGCCACTTCTCACTCCCCATCCCACTGAACGTCACACCGGGGTTCAGCACAGACATAGGTCAGTCCAGCAGGCCCTGAGGCACGTCTGCGTCACTGGTCCAAAAGAAGGATCTGAGGAACACCACACCTCACATTTAGAGTTTTAAATTGAACATTTAAAGATGTAATATGGAATATTTACGCATCAAAATATCTAAGAATATTCACACAGTGGTCATTTTCTTCTGATGGCATGTTCAGGATGTGACGTTCAAATGCCGTTGTCTAATCCTGCTTTTCCCGAAATTACAGCAGGAGCCAAAATGTTGCAATACATGACACTAAGCCAAGCTAGCAGTCGCACCACTTGTTAGGTTGTGTAGCCAAGTTGTCAATGGGTACTATAGCTGCGATGGAAATGCAAAGTGTTGATACTAAAACCAAGCGAGTCAAGGCGAGTTGAGCTGATGGGAAACTGAAAAAGCAGCGTTACAATGTGTAAACTTGACCATCAGTCTAACATCCGTTTCCGTCTCTGTGCAGTGACCCTGAGGTGGCGTCTGCACTTTGAATTTGTCACCGCCCGAGAGCCTATGGAACCGCCCACTGTTCTGCAAAACCAATCAGAGGTTACAGTGTGGGCGGGGGCGGAGCACGTCGACGTGGACACCTTCAGTTGGGATTTACCGATCAAAGTCCTGCCCACGAATCCGGCCCTGGCTTCGTACGTGTCCCAGTTCACAGGAACCAACAGCATTAACATCTGACCGCTGTGTGTGTGACGGTGTGGAAACAGTATCGTCTGAGTTCATCTACACATACTTCAGTATTTACCTGCACGTGACGGGAAAATGGAGATACGAGCTGTTGGTGTGGACGTGAATATGCAGGAAGCAAGATGCAGGGTTTTTTTTTCTGTGTTCATGCTGAGCCAGTGATGCATCCACATGTCAAGTATGCAAACTATATTTTTGCTTATATATTGCGTATATATTGTATATTTTTTGGTCCATATATTTTTCTCCATTTGCATTTCATATTGCATCCTGACATGTCAAGTGAAACTACCTTCAAGGTTGTTGTGCATCTCTGTATTTATTAAATTTTTGCTTTTATTTTCCTACTTGATCACTTGTTCCTGACATTTTACAAAGTTTCCTATTCCTTATATTTTGACTGTTTTAATTGATTTTCTTTCAGCTTGAGGTGTAAATATTACCAGAGGAAGATAAATTAAAAGTGTGACTGAAACTTTTACAAGTTGTAAGTCTTTACCTCACAGAATCCAACAACGCTTTTATTTTGTAAATGCATATAGTCATAAATACATTAAAAATATCATAACTAGGCCTTGTCTTATTTCCAAGGACCGTTATTATAGGGAAGTTTTGCATTTTGAGGGACCAAATGTGCTTGAAAACTCCTAACTTTGCACACACACACAGATAAATGTTATTTTATGGGTCTTGTGTCTTTAAAAAAAACTGAAAATGAAGCTCTCTCTGAGACATAAAAAAACTGTCAGGAACTTGTAACAAGTTCACATGTTCAATCAAATCTCTTGGGAACATTGTAAACCCAACACCGAGTCCAGTGTTTCTTGAACGTGCACTTTTTTGTCATGTCTTTTTTTCCCTTTGTAGTTTCATAGTTTGAAATCATCCAACTGAAGCAGCGTCAAAGCCAGTCAGTTTCATTTAAAGACTTTTATTTGAGAAAAGATGATAGCAAAATTGTAATTATTCATCAAAACATAGACATCCTACAAAACAACTGGTGCCAGGCACAACAAACCCCGCCCCTCGTAAACGTTTCGCCTGATTTGCCCTATCTCTTATCATTGCGAAAACACATTTTTGGTGACCTTGACCTTTGACCTACATTCACCAAAATTGAATGGGATCTATTCTGGACCAGCTCACACCTTTCCTGAAAATTTCATGGAAATCGGTCCAGTAGTTTTTCCGTGAAGTTGCTGACAAACAGACAGACAGACAAAAAAACAAAACAAAAACAATACCCTCGCCTCCCCTTCAGGGTAATAAAAGGCAAGTCCCCACACAGGGTTTTACCATAAATACCACTGGTTTAACCCTTTATAGGGCACTCATAGAAAGTCTCTGAAATTCAACATTTCAACTTTATTGAATTTATATATATTTTTTATTTTTAATGTCATTGCAGGACATAAGACTTGATTAATTTTGTGAAATTCTTTATTATGTAGAAAATCAAGGTCAGTGAAGTTACCATATTTGGTTCCTTACCCGAAAGTGGCAAAAAAAGAAAGAAATAAAACAAATTTAAAATTGTAGAAGTAAATATAAAAATATACAAGAAACTTCAGACTTCATGGTACTGAACAAAGCAGGTCCACTCACTGTTCATGCAGAGGTGGACCTTCCAGACCCTGGAGACCACATTGGACCTTCCAGACCCTGGAGACCACATTGGACCTTCCAGACCCTGGAGACCACATTGGACCTCAGATTGCTGACTCACTGGTAACTGTTGCTGTCACTGTTTTGTGATGAATGTAGAAATTATCAAAAATAGCCACTTGCCCGAAAAAGGGTTAAGACATGTCTCAGGTCCATATTTTCAAACATGGCTCCTGAGGCCTTAGCCTAAATCCAGGAAGTCCACCATTTTGGTTTGAGTATGCAATTTGTACCCCTCAGCCAACTCTGGCCAGAGGGACATTGTGATCGTTTTGTCGTCCGTCTGTCGGTCTGTTCATTCAGGATTCGGGAACTTTATTGTCATTTACCGGCACACATTTACACATGAGATGGCACCAGATTTGGGACTCAAGGTCCCAGATTTAGCCCAATAAAATCTATATGAACAATGTAAGACCTTTGTATAATAATAAAAAAGAAAAAAAGAACACGGATGTATAAAAACATTTGTGCGTAATGCGAAGAGAGGAAGTCATAATACTGTGAAGTAAACTGTAAAGTGTTCATCGTGTAAGGATGAGGGGTATATGGTAGGGGATGTGGTCGAATTATCTGAAGAATGCATTGACGTATCTGCACCAAATTTATACCGTGGATGCATTTAGGCATGGAGCAGAAGTCTAATGAAAACAGGCCTTATCTTACATTATGTCAGTACTGAGATATAGTTATAGCACTACCTGCTGGAGGAAAGTCAGAAATGTAGACCAAGTGTTCTGTAAATGGGATAATAAATAAATAAATAAAAAAACAAGTAAAAGGCACTATTGTAGGGTATGATTGTGACATACACCACAATTATTAAGAAAAAAAATCCTGCATGGAAGGAGAGCTCCATTTATGCTCAACCCAAATTAAAGTGAACACATACACAAATGAATATAAAAGAATGATAAAAGTGGAAATGAGAAATAAAAGCATATAATATAATAGTATCTGTGGCTCTGAAGGGTCTGGATTTGGTTGATTTTCTTTTTATTCAAGTTCAAGGACACTAATGTGCCTTATTTGAGAATAAAATGATTTAATAAATATTGTATCACACATTTTCTCTTTTTCTTTTTTTCTTCTCAGCAAAATGCAAGATGATTAAATACTGCATAGATGTAACTGAAATAAAGCCCATCTCTGTGTGTAGACAAGGATTTTATTTAAGGGTTAAATGAGTTACAGCAGGGAACAGGTCAAATTCAACAGGATCCATTACATATATATTAATGTTGATATTTACAATAATTCATGACTGGTGAAATAAATGACATTTAATTATACTTCATATAAAAATGTATCAAAACAAAACAAAAAAGCCTCTATAATTCCAGGTTTTTTATGGATTATATTTGACAGAGTGATAAAAAGTGTAATAAGTATCCGTGAGCTTGATCTATAGAATAGTGATACTACTAGACATGTTACAAGGAATTCTTTAGTTAATTATGCTCAGTTAACCCATAAAGACCCAGTGCTACTTTTGTGGCCCTTTCCAAAGGAATATTTCTTTATATTTAACCATTTTTAAAAGTGATTTATCTCTATTTATGATAATATGATCCTTTGTGTTTTGCATTTTTCAGTGTAAATCATACATTTTCTTAAATGTAGATGTTCATAAAAACTCAGAGTAAATTTAAAGGTTATTACATCAAAATAGAGGAAAACTGAAGAAAAAATGACTTTTTCAACAAAATATATCATTGTTTGACTGTAAAAACAAGTGTGTCCACTAACTGTTATTTATCAAACTCCACGGGTTTTACTGGTCAATTAATGTTGTAGAAGATGGCGGTGTTTCCATGGTAACTACGGAGCCTCTGAATGTCCAAGTGGGTCATACCTGATGACCATGAAAAGATGAAGAACTGTATTTTACACCAATTATTAGTAGATCAACAGGTATTAAACAGTTTCTATTAACAGATGGTTTTGGTTGACAGTGAATGTTTGCTACAGTGCTACTTTTATGGCAGTTCCCAAATGATAATTTCTCTATATTTAATCTTTCCTAAGTGATTTATCACAATTTACTATAATATTATCTTCTGTATTTTGCATTTTTGAGTGAAAATCTGGTATTTTCCTATATTTATTTATTTTACTGATGTAGATGCTCATAAAAGCTCAGATTAAAGTTGGGGGTTTTCATATCAGAAACAGAGTAAAGTGAAAAAAAAAAGTGATTTGTTTTCAGTCAAATCTGTCATTAACTGAACATAAAACAGGTGCGTCCATTCACTGTTATTCAACAAACTCCAGGTTTTACTGATGAATCACTGTTGTAGAAGATGACAGTGTTTCCACGGTAACTACGGAGCTTCTGAACGTCCAGATGTGTCATATCTGATGACCACGAAAAGACGACAAATTGTATTTTACACCAGTTATTTCCATGTATTGATAGGATTAGTGGATCAGCAGGTGTTAAACAGTTTAGATCAGTAGATGGTTCTGATCGTCAGTGGTTGTTTGGGTCTTTATGGGTTAAGTTAAACATACGTAACTCATATTTCCTTCACAGCAAAACTAAACCTGTTGATGTTGTCGATCTGTGGACTTTCAGAGGTGACTGACCCACTGGTGTTAAACTGAAGGGACTATCGGTTTCACAGGCAAACAGGCTGATGTTCTTCGAGGCTTCTTCTAGGCTTCGAGCCGCTGCTGTAGCTGGACGGACCCGTGGCTCGGGTCCTTGCTGGTCTCTCCTGGGACACAGGGCAGGCGGGGGTCGGCCGTCTGGACCAGCGACACTTTGCAGGTCACTGGCTCCACCCTCACCTCACACCATGCGGGGAAATCCACCGGCCGGTGAACCCTGTATAAGCAGAGACCCAGGAGAAGGTTCACACACGATTTCTGCTCCTCCATCAAGGACTGATGTCGAATGAACAAATATGGAACTCATTTCTTGCTAAAACCTAACAAATTATGTTAGTATTTGTTGAACGAATGAATTAAATGAATGTGTTTTGGGATGAAATGATGTCTTCAGCATATTTGCATTATTACTGTTCCTTATCATATTTAATTCTTGTGTGAAGTTGATTTTGTAGCTGCAGAGGTTTGCATTTCCTGACTGTTTTTTTTTTTTTTTTTTTTTTTTTTTTGGGGGGGGGGGGTGCAGAGTGTTAAGATCAAGCTCCCAAGACTACGTAAAACATGGAGGAGAGGCTCTGGAGGTATGACGGTACCTGGATGACACACTAAACTTGGATGCATTAAGTGAAATGATAAGTTCATTCATATGTACATTTATGTTAAATTTATTGCATTCGTTTCCTTTTCTGTGATTAACGACCATTGATGGGTGCATGTGTAATTGACTTCCTGATTTTATTTATTAAATAAACAAATGGATGAAATGAAATAATGTGAGTTTAATCTGTTTTTTATAACGTTACCTCACTACTGCCGTGAATGATTTTTATTCTTATTTTTAAATTACGCTATGTGGCTGGGCTTTTTTGTGTTTCCTTTTTGTAAAAAATATTACATGTATGTACAGTATAACAAAATAGTTGGAAAAGCTCAATAAAGATAAAGCTCCCATGAAATCATATTTAATAGGAAATTAAATCTAATGCAATGGGTTTTTGAGGAGGCAGGACAGTCTCCCATGTTTATAGAAAAAACAATGTGGACTATAAGTTATAACTTTATTTTTACTTGCTTTATTTGGCTTTATTTCACTAAAACTAAGAAGTCTATTTTTGACATTATTTACAAGACACAGGTTTTTAAATTCCTTTGAAGCAGTTCTACTTTACAATAACTGCACCAACACCAAGGCTTTATTATCAGATCATTTCAAAAGCTGCCCTAATTGTCAAATAGTGAGCACACGTGTACTGTTACTGTTGAACCTCAGAGCTCAGCTTTCTTTGTTTTTTGGTGTTCTACAGCTCACTATCAGACACCCTCTCTGCACGTTATACATGACAGTAACAAAGAGTACAGGGATAAATGGTGCAACATGCACACAGATAAAGGACAACTGATCTGACATTTAACAGAATAGTGAGATAAAAAGCACAGAAATAACTTAATCTAAGTTGATCTATTGAAGCTGCGTATACAGTCAGAATCAGAATACTTTATTAATCCCAGGGGGTAATTATTGGGTGTTACAGTTGTTCCATTCAAATATAATAAAAAGTAGCAGGAAAGAAATTATCAATACAACAGAAAAAGAAAAATATATAAATATATATAAAAAGCTCTAAATATATAAACATATATATAGCTCTGAATAAACACTCCCTTAAGACACATAATTAGAACAGCAATTTATACAATATGTACTGGACAATATAATATAAATATGATAATGAAAGGAATATTTACAAGTGTGTAAAAAATATCCCTGTGTGTAATTATAATTATGTGGTTCTAAGGTGGAGTTAAACTAAGATAATCTAAGGAATAACCTAATTCTACACCATTCATAAGGGTAATCTTACTGTGAAGTGGTTTACATTCCAGTTTCCATCCACTGATGTGAAATCATTCTATAATAAACACATACATATATGACATTATGCTACATATATGAATCTGTCTGGTCTGTAAACTCAGAGCATCTGGACGCCAAACCACACAGGATGTTTGTGTACTTACGTCTCGCAGCAACCGACGCCGACCGGGTGCAGACAGGTGCACTGCATACAGGCGTTGTCCATCCACACTTCACCCAGAGAGTAGTGTCTGCCCTCGAACACACACAGAGCTGCAGCAAAAACAAAGCCCACGTAAAGGTGTGAAAGGTGTCTGTACAGCTGAGCTGAAAGGCAACGCTTTACAGTTACAGTGGATTTACTGGCATTAGTCAGCAAAGCAAAAAACAGCAACAATTAACCCACCTGTCATGTCCTCACTAATAATAATAGCATTAAATGATGTACAAATACATGCCAGTTTAACACAATCAGCATTATTAAACGATTATTATTCATCTTTGTTAGCTGTCAGTAAACCGGTGGTTATCAGTTAGTACTGTTTTATTTCACTGAATAGACACAATGCATAAATGCTAACAATCACTCATTAAATGGCTGATTATTAACTGATAGTAGGTGATTATTACTGAATTAATAAACGTTGATTAACACAAACATCTTAGTAAATGTCTACTACACTGTAAAATGTTACCAGCTAGTGAAACATTTCACAAATTACAAAGGAATGCAGCAAATCTCAAACTGTGTATTGTATCCAATCCCAATGTCAAGAGGGATGGAACCCACCAGAGATGTATATGAACATGTTAATGATAATAATAATAATAATGATGATGAGGAGGAGGATGATAATGATGATACTACTACTACTACTATTAATAATAATAATTATTATTATTATTATAATTATTATTATCATTATGATGATGATGATGATGATAATGATGATACTACTACTAATACTACTACTACTACTAATAATAATAATAACAATAATAATAGTGATGGTGATACTACTACTACTACTAATAATAATAATAATAATACCAATAATAATAATAATAATAATAATAATAATAGTGATGGTGATGGTGATACTACTAGTACTACTATTCCTACTACTATTACTAGTCCTACTCCTACTAATATTAATTATTATAATGTAAAGGGATGAGGGTCCTCTTTTGACAGGTTTTGATCTTTTAGTGTTGTGCTGCTGAGTGCTGCCTCTTACCTCTAGAGTCAAAGTGACACTCCATCGGTGCTGCAGAGCTGCCACTGGTCCACAGGACAAACCCTGCAACAGTGAGAGCCCACTTGATGAGGTCCATGTTCTTCTGCTGTGGTGGTCTGCTCGGCTCCTTGGTCCCGTCTGCCTTTTGCACCTCCATTTATACATCCTGGGGCATTGTGGCCATGGCGTTGGAGGCGTGGTCAACATCACCATGTGGCCCACAGGCCTGGCTCGTTCCTCCGGTGGGGTATCGGGGGTACATGTGGGGGGAGCAGGCTGCGTCTTGGCACGGCCGGGCCACTCCGGTGATCACCCCACTGCACTTCAGCGGGCATGAACCTGCAAAGTGATAGAAACAATGACACATCAACGCAGTGACTAAGAGAGGAAGGAGAGCAGAGGTGAGGTCCAAGAAGAGGATGAGGAGGAAAGATGGAGGAAAAGAGGGATGGGATGGAATTATTGACATGATTCATCACCATTAAACAGGTCAGGTTGCTGTCCAGTGACCAAAGATGTGACTAATGATTAAAAAATGTGTAATGATTTTATTACTGTGGGTTTGGTTTGTCCTAGAGGCACAACAACACACACTGTTGGAAGGTTTGACATTTACCATCTAGAGTCCTGCTATCAGTAGGGGAAAAGGATTTGGATTCCTTTCTTTAGTGAAAGAAGACTTTGAAAATACTCCACTATAAGTCAAAGTTCTGTATTAACCCATAAACCCCCAGTGCTATTTTTGTGTCAGTTCCCAAATGAATTGCTCCTCCACATTTAATCTTTCACAAGTGATTTAACACCATTTACTGTAATATTATCATCTTTATGTTGCATTTTTCCGTTGTAAATCAGGTATTTTCCTATATTAGTAATATTAATAGACATGTTATGAGGAATTCTTTAGTTACACTGGAAAAAAAATCTAAATCTTACCAAGTGTATTTTTCTCATTTCTAGTCCAAATATCTCATCACACTTAAA
>JAPQRP010000012.1:57506-70388 GCA_037367295.1 Apogon hyalosoma | reverse complement strand
CATTATCGGGCTTCTGCAGCGTTTGATGATAGACTTATCATTGGAACCAGGTGTGCTGGAAGAGGGAGGCATCAAAACATGCAGGATACCGGCCCTCGAGGACCAGGACTGGTGACCCCTGCTATAGAGGGTCACAGCCCCACTGAAGCCCAGTGGTTGTATTTTACTGGCTGTATTATGTATTTGACTGTATCTTTAGCATTTCAGTACTTTTGTTACTTGTATTATAATTACGTCATTATAGATTATACACATCTTAAACCGCGTATACACTCTGGCCCAAATTGCTTTAACAGATTTACTCCTTTTCATTAGTATCTATTGGACTTGGGCTCACTGTATCCTTCATGTTTACTGAAAAAATGTACAATAATAAAAATAAAATCCATAAATCAATTTATTCTGGACTGAAGTTCTCTTGTTGATGTTATACGTGCACGTACTAGGAGACTATATAGTTTTATCTGATCTTCCACAGTCACTGATGCTCTGGACTTAGGAGTTTGAGTGAGTTTGTTACATAATGAATGTCATTTGCCATATGACTGATGTTTAACCGACCTGAGGTTGTAACACTGCATTGCTCTTTGGGCCAACAAAACATTAGCTCATCTTCTTCCACTTGTTTGTTATCTGCTGTCCGAGGTAGGAGATCATAGGAAAAATCTTCTCAAGCCTCCCACAGCAGGGCCTCGGGGCCTCATAATGTGCTGTTTTACGCGCCTCCTCTCTGGTACCCCCACAGTAGTCTTAGACCATCGACAGGTCAGGGTGCTTCTTCAGCCTCTCAATTTGTGTGACTCATTGTTGCCTGGGTCAGGTTCTACTTGAAGACATATTGTGAACGTAAATGTTAACAGGTTGCATTTATCACTGTAATAACACCTGGAAATACACATAGTTTGGAACTGAAAGTTTTTTCCCCAGGATGTGCTTGCATAAGTTCACCTTGGGTGCTGTTGACCTCTCAGAGCCTATGGGTCTCATATAGAGTACTGGTTGCACTGGTTCACACCCTGGTTTGATCAGCTGCTGCCGTCACGGCTGATGACAAGGGAGGATCTGATCGAAACAAAAGATGAGGATTTTCCTGTCACACGCCTGTAGTGCTTCACGGACATGCACTTAACTGGTGAGAAGTGCATTTTAATTGGAGAGAAGTTTCTGTTTTTTGGGTCAGGCCACTGTCGCAGTGAAGTCATCACTCAGCATATTTCATCTTTGACAAAAAAAAAAAACAACTGCTTTCTGGGAGTATTGATACTTACATTATTACTTTTACTTGGTTCAATACCTTCTGTATAGGGACACACATCACAAAGGCATGTTATATTGAAGTCTGATGGAGATTTTATTTTGTAAAAACATGAAAGAACCTCTATGCCGGTAGCTCTCAAAATGTTGCTTGTGGACATACAAAGTCCTGCCACCCTTGGCCAAGTGGTCTGTGAAACAATTAGTGTTGGGAACTGTTAATGTCAATGTCACTCACTTGAACACTTGTAAAAAGTCACCTATTACACGCTTACTACTTTATCATTATTATTATTATTATTATTATTGCTATTTTTGGTCATTTTAGTCACTTGCTTATATTTTTTATCTCTATTTTTCTACTGTATTAATACATATTGTCTTGTGCTACTGAACATACTTGAATTTCCCCCTTGGGGATCAATAAAGTATAGCTTATCTTATCTTATCTTTTCTTGTCTTGTATTATCTTATCTTAATAAACTGATTATTAATACAGTGTCCCTTAATTCACTGCTTCTCTATGAGATGGTTTGTCTATGGGGTTAGATGGATCATCCCACTGTTTAAAACTTGATTTCATAGGAACAGCTCAACAGAATTGGCACAAACATCCACTTGGACTCGAGGATGAACAGGGAATGAACAGTCAAGGTAATTTTGACCTCATGTTTGTCCATTTCTTTGCCTCTGATACCTCTGGAACATCTTGAGGGAATATTTTCAAAGTTGGCTCAGACGTTCACAGACATTTGCTGTTTTACAGATCAGACAGTCAAGTGATCTATGGACAGAATACTCAGCAGATGAACCTCTAATAATAATCATTACTTGCAGTGCTGTACAAAACAGATCAAAATTGCACACCTCAATCTACTAAAACTGGAAAATTCTGGTTTACATTAATGCATGAGTAATAACACTGTGATGCAATAATATAGTCCATAAAAGTCAAACACAATCAGGGGCCATTTTACAACAAGAAAAACTACTTTTCACGCATTAATTGTATTTAGCTAATAATACAGAGCTGTGTACTGTTGAAGTAAAGTTCGTTTTACTATTACATATGCCTATACTTTTGCTCGTGTAAAGCATTTTAATACTCACATTCTAATCACAGTCTTTCAAAACAACATAATTCTATCTTTTCTTTAACTTTTACATGCGTTAAGGACCAAAGGACTCTAGTTCTTTTTTTTGTGTTATGTCCCTTTAAAATAAAAGATTCCCACTTCCGCATTTAACAGTCCAGACTAAACGAGTAGAGCCATAGTGCATCGATGTCTCCGCTGTCTTTTGTGCCGTACTCTATCGATGTTCGACTACTTTTCCCTGGATGTGCATTTCGGCTGCGGCTGTTGTTGTGTAGCTAACGAAAACATCAAATCATGCCCGGGTGGACAGTCGTTAAAATAATGCCTTTGTCGTGATCACGGGTACTTAATGTTATCTGTGTAAGGATAAGAGTTTTTAGCTGTCTGTTTGGTGTGGGTGGGCTTTAGGCTGGGTCCCCACGAGTGTTTTTGTGCTGGTCCGAGGCCTTGTCGCAGACCCAGCCGCTCATAGCCGCCGTCCGGGTTTTCATGTTGAAGTCGGTTTGTCTGAAAATTAAGTGTTTCCCCCTCAGAAGATGGACACTGACAAATTCAACTATGTTTACAGCTGTGACCTGGACATCAATGTTCAACTCAAAATGTAAGTTTCCTCTGAGTGTGTCTGTTTTTTTTGTCTTTCAGCGAAACGTAACTAATCCATCTCGTGACTTCACAGGATGTTGTGTTTGTGTCTCGTGGAGTGTTGGGGGGTCGTTTGGACCAGGTTCCTTTGTTCTCCAAGAGATTAACTTGGGTTCCAAAACTTTCTTCTTAGGTTTGTTGTCAGAGAGCTCTTACGGGAAACTCAGTCTAAAGGAAAAGTTCTGTAAAGGTTTTCACAGTAGCCATCTGGGACCCTTAAAACAAAAGAACACCAAAAGATTCCATGAAAGTTTTTCTGGGAAGAACTTTGTGGGAACCCATAAGGAACATCTCCTAAAGGTTTTCAAACATCACTTTTGAGAGTTATAGTCAGAATAGTCAGAACAACCTGGGACCCCTTGTTGCCTCAAAGTTAAGAGTAAAGTTCCAGGCATCTTAAGTGAAATTTCCACAAAGCATCATTAAAGTTTCATGAAAAAAAAAAAGATGTCTGGTAAAATATCACAAAAACTAAGCTCTTCAGAGAATGTTCCTTAGATCAACATACACTGTGTGAGTGCTGCTGGAGAGAATGTGGGGGAACCATGGTGGATCAGGTCCGTGTTTCCTGGTCCTGCCCCTCTATCCAGACTTACTGGAAGGAAGTATCTAAAATCATCTCTAAAGTTTTGGGTTTTAAAATCAGCACATCATTCACTTCCCTCTTTCTTGGTCATGAACCTGATGGTCTTTGTAAGAATGATGCTTACCTCCTCCAGGTCTTGCTGGCAGCGAGTAAAAAGACCATTACAAAATACTGGCTTAAAAGAGAATGTCCACCGATGACTGCCTTTACCAACATTGTAAAACATTTCCATTTACTAGAACAGATGACCTACACAATACAACTGCAGAAAGAATTGGGTGAAGAATGTTGGGAAAAATAGCACATCTACATGACCTGTGAGACAAATTTGTAAACCAATAAGTGTAAAAATTGTGATGTTTGTCTTTGTAACCTCTTGACCTCACAACCTGTTTGTACTGTTTTTTGTTTTGTATCTGTTTTAAAAAAAAACATACTCTGTATGGACAAAGTATTGGGACACGTTGAATTATTGTGTTTCTTTTCAAACGGGTCTGGGATACAAAACAATAATGATAAATGTCATAATATAGTTTTATATTGTCATGCATTGGTTAGTTTTGTTTAAATAGTTTTCTTTAAGTCCAAAATGCCTCTGAGATGGTTTTTACTTAATTCCTCTCAACACTGTTTTTTTTCTTTGTCCATGACTATGATTTTAAATGTTCTTCCTCTAAATTTCTAAATAATTTTTCATGCTCTGACTGTAAATAATAATTTTCTACCACAACTAACCATCTACTTTCTTCACATCTCACTTAGAAAGAAAAATCTCCCAATAAACGTTAAGGAAATATTTATGTTTTTATCCTAAATCAGCATGAACAGAACATCTTACAGCTGTAGCCATGATGTGTCCCAATACTTTTGTCCATATAGTTTATAAACATCACACTATCAGATCATGTTAAAGGTAAAAGAGCTGTTCTCAGAGTTGTCAGTTTAAATGTATGGTCAGTTTTTCTGATCAAAGTAATATCAATCAACAGAGAAACTGTGTGACATGATTATTATTTTACTACCTTATTAAGGTGTTATAATTTGCAGATTAACAGTGTCACATTGAGTTCCTAAGAGATAGTACTTGTAGCTTTATTTAGACTTAGGCCAGAGTTAAAGAGTGTAAGCATGCATGTTCTTGTCAGTATATCCATGTGGAGGAATCTTGTCATTTTAAAAATCTGTTAGATGTGAAATGTCTTAACTACAGCTCAGGGAATGTAAGGGTTTTGAATCATTCCCTTTATCCAAATCATGTGCACAGCTCATGACTATAATTATTGCATTACCATAGTTAGATCAGTATAAAAAATTTCCACACTCACTAAAGCCCCATTTACACTTCTGTTCTGGGAATATTTATCCTTTATTCCAGAATGACGTCTGTGCAAATGAAATGGTGGGATCATTTGGTCCGTCCTCTGTCACAGCTCTAACACCTCTGGAGGTAGTGACAGAGCCGTGATAGAGGTGGAATCATGATTCTGGAACGCTATGTAAAAGGAACACCTTTCGTTCTGCAACCAAGGTGTGACATTTTGATGACGTACTGTGTATGTGACCCCCGCGCCGGGAAGATTTAAAAATGAGCGCGGGCTGTGTACAGTAAACAAACATATCAACGCCACCAGAAAGATGTTGAACTGGGGAGACGCCGCAATTCGCGAGCTGTTGTCACTTGAGGAAGAGGACTCTATCCATGCTAACAATTTGTTGTTGTTTTGAGAGCCAACACTGCTATGCTTGGGGTATTTTTGACGTGCAAGTTATACGTCACATTATACACCGCACTGCGTCATCGCCCCTTTGTTTCCGGAACGCAGGTCCGCTGTGTAAAAGTCCAGCCTGTCTCACCTCTGTTACTCCTTTGTCTTGGTGGTGGAAATCAGTCAATGGTGGAAAAAAGGTGGGATCACCATCTCACCATTTTTCTGGGAGCTCTGTGTAAAAGTTGCTTAAGTGACTGGGTTGGATAGTAGATTCACAGTCAGTGACATTTATCTGAACCTAGAGGAAAGGCTTCAGTCTGAACCACATCCACAATGTCTGAGTACAGCCACTGAGGTCCGTTCAGTCAGCAACCAAATAACTATCAAAGCATGTTGCCCAAATCATGGGTTTAGCCTAAAAGTGGTTAGTTTACTAGTGATTAATACTTAAGAAGTTAGTGACAAAACGGCATTTCAACAACTTAAACAAAAATTATCGACACTGTCATGAGATTTTAACCCAGTGCTTATATAAAAGATGGTATATAGCAGGGGTATTCAAATCTGGTCCTCGAGGGCCGGCATTCTGCATGTTTTAAATATGTCCCTCTTCCAGCCACACCTGGTTCAATTAATGATCAGCTCATCATCAACCTCTGCAGGAGCCTGATAATGATGTAATGGTTTCCAGGTGTGCTGGAAGAGGGAAAAAATATGCAGGATACCAGCCCTCGAGGACCGGATTTGAATACCCCTGGTATATAGTATCAGTATGAGTCCAGAATTTCAGCAATTGTACACTCAAGTAAAGTCAAAAGCAAGTAAAAGCGTCACTCATTCGGTGGAGGGCATGTTTGAGATTTGCTAGCAATGAAATTAAAATAGAATAAAATATAATGGTTAATTTCTCTCTTTCTTTTTTTGCAGAGGCAGTTTAGAAGGAAAACGAGAGCAGAAGAGCTACAAAGCCCTGCTGGAAGACCCCATGCTGAGGTTCTCCGGCCTCTACCAGGAGAACTGCTCTGACCTTTACGTTACCTGTCAGGTGTTTGCCGAAGGAAAGCCACTAGCCCTACCTGTTCGCACCTCATACAAAGCATTTAGCACACGCTGGAAGTGAGTCGTAATCTGTCTTTATCCATGTGTTTTTGCATATCGAAGAAAACATAATGCAGGTGGATTTCAGCCACTGATTCTATGAGGATGGGGTTTGACTGCTTAAGTCTGGCTTTAAAGGCTTTAATCCAGTAAAGAAGGCATTACATAGGAAGTTTTTTGCAGTATTGTGAGACTAATTCTTCTAACTCAAGCATGCAGAAACATCTCTCCTTCTTCTGCTTATGTTGACTATACTTACTGGTTTCAGGTCAGTCAAATCTCACACCACCAGATTTACTAACATCTTCTTCCCCTGCGCCGTCTGGACCGTAAACACACGCTGTACCTCAATGTAACGGGCAATAACTGCTCATAAGACATGTGCCTCATGACTGGCACATGTATGTTCACATTGTTATATGTACACATTTTTTTTACACTACTTTTATACTTTTTAGAAATTTTACCTCGATTCATATCTCTAATTTGCATATACTTCTACTGGACTCTATTTTCTATTTTTAAACTATATGTCTGTATTTTGTTTTGTTGCCTATTAGTCGTAAAGTGCAGTGTCGCTGGCAGAGACCATCTGCAATTTTGTTGCACAACCTATGTAATGACAATTAGGCCTATTCTATTCTATTCTATTCTATTCTACATTATTCTGTTCTGTCCTATATTATTATATTCTGTATTCTATTTTACATTATTCTATTCTGTTCTATATTATTCTGTTCTACATTATTTTATTGTATTTTATTCTATTCTACATTATTCTGTTGTATATTGTTCTATTCTATATTATTCTACTCTACATTATTCTATATTAGTTTATTCTGTTCTATATCATTTTATTCTATTCTATTCTATTCTATTCTATTCTGGTTCCCCAGCTGAAGCAGACAACCTCACAAACCGCAGATCCAACCTCCTGTTACTATTAATAGCTGCTTAAATCAACTTCATTCTAATTTCATAAACAGACACTGACTCTTGTCTTTACTTGTTTAATTGCTCATCTTTCTTGTGTTTTCATGTGTAGTTGGAACGAATGGTTGCGGCTGCCAGTGAAGTATCCAGACCTTCCCCAAAGTGCCCAGGTTGCTCTCACAGTGTGGGACATCTATGGGCCCAGCAGAGCGGTCCCCGTTGGAGGAACCACAGTCACCCTCTTTGGAAAATATGGGTGAGTCCTAAAAGATTATCTATGACTAAGGATTAGGGTAAACTTTAAGGAAAAATTGATGTTTCTAAACTATATGGACATAAATATTGGGACACATCATGGCTACAGCTGTAAGATGTCCTGTTCATGCTGATTTGAGATAAAAACATCAATATTCCCTTAAAATTTAATGGGAAATAAAGTAGTTAGTGAGATGTGAAGAAAGTAGATGGTTCGTTGTGGTAGAAAATGATCATTTACAGTCAGAGCAGAGAAAATATTTTAGAGATTTACAAGTAAAACATTTAAAATCATAGTCATGGATAAAAAAAAAAAAAAATCAATGTTTAGAGAAATAATGTCACACAGTCTCTCTGTTGATCAGAAAAACTGACCATACATTTAAACAGACAACTCTGAGAACAGCTCTTGTACTCTTAACACGATCTGACAGTTTGATGTTTATAAACTATATGGACAAAAGTATTGGGACACGTCATGGCTTCAGCTGTAAGATGTCCTGCTCATGAGGATTTGAGATATAAACATCAATATTTCCTAACGTTTAATGGTAGATTTTTCTTCCTCAGTGAGATGTGAAGAAAGTAGATGGTTAGTTGTGGTAGAATATTATTATTTACAGTCAGAACATTGAAAATCGTAGTCATCATGAACAAAGAAAAAAACAAGTAAATTAAGTAAAAACCATCTCAGAGGCATTTTGGATGCAAAGATAATAATTTAAACAAAACTAACCAATGCAATGATATTTATCACAATATAAAACTAGATTATAAAATTAGTCATTATTGTTTCATATCCCAGTCCCCTGTTAGAAAAGAAACACCTGAATTCAGTGTGTCCCAATACTTTTGTCCGTATTGTGTAGCTTTAAGGAACATCTTAAACCGCTTAAAGGTGTGTTTTTTTTTTTTTTTGAAAACCGGCTCATCTTTTCTTGAAGCAGATAATAAAAACAGCAAACAGCTGACCCTGGGTGTAGTTCTCTAACGCCTCATCCTCTCCTGTTGCAGTATGTTTCGTCAAGGGATGCACGATCTGAAGGTCTGGCCGGGTGTGGAAGGGGATGGAAGGGAGCCCACTACCACACCGGGACGCACCAGCAGCACCCTGGCTGAGGACCAGATGGGCCGGCTGGCTAAGGTACAGTATGTCCACAGATAGGACAACAAGACCTAGGATCTGGAGGGGAAGGACAGTCGTGTTGATGCAGGGGAAGAGAAAAAGAGGGATGGATGGAGAGTGATAGCGAGAGATGGTGTTTATGTGTTGGAAAAAGTAAGAAATGCTGGGACAGGATACTGCATCTAAACCACCATCTGTTCCAGGGTCCAGATCTGGAAGTACTCAGTGATGTGAGTAGAGTGGAGGCCTTCAGATTGTGTGCATGTGTATGATTAAGACAAACTGTATTTGCAAATAAACCTCTTCTGTCTTTCCACTTGGGTCATCCACCACAAAGGGAATGGTTACCACATCAGGACAGTTGGATCTTTGTGAGCTTCTCAAACGTTTCCTAACTCTTCGATTGGTCCCTGAACAGTTTGTACTGTACTGTGCGGTAAACCATAAACAGGATTATCCCTTTGCAAATACATTTTGACTTGGGTGCTGGTGCAAACACTTGTCTGTCCAGGTGTATGGCTGCATTCTTGAAAGCGTCACACACCGGTTTTTACATTTTCTCTAGGTTAGCGGATACTTCGTGCTAATGTGAGCATGTATTTCAGAAGTAAAACAAGAATGTTCTGTGTTTCTATTAAGTCGTTGATATCACTGGACAAATATGTTAATGCTTTTTTTATACCTGGTATTTCATCATGTAGTCTTTTTCTGTCATATTTGTCAAATGTCAAAGAGAAGTAAACAGAAATGACTACAATATGTATGTAAGAGCAACATTGACTGTATAGTGTTAATTTAACCAAGAAGACCTCCTTTTCTTGCTCCAAAGTAAAGTAGCAAACAAAAAAACGCACGTCACTGTCTTTCAACAATGTAACTGGTGTTTATTTTACGTGGTGACAGTATTTTCGTAGCTACAATTGGTGAATAAATGCCTAATTTAAGTTAAAAATTTAGATAATTGAATATTAATTATATAGCGCTTATGTTTTAAGTTTAGGTTAAATAGTTTTGTAACATATGAATCAGTTCTGTTATTTCAAACCTATTAACTTTTATTTAAAAAAAGGCAATTTCTTTTGGAATATATGATCTTCATCTTCGTAATTAAGTTGCGAAATAAAGTAATTAATTAAACAAAAATGAGATTCAAAGATTTTTTTATCGTCAATTGACAAGATGCACAGGACAGACCATTTCTCTGTCACCTTGTTATTAAAAAAAAAAAAAAGAGGTAAAAATAGAACAAGAATAAATAAAAGGCATAAGAAATGAACTATAATTGAATATAAATGTACATAATAATAATAATAATAATAATACATTTTATTTATAACGCACTTTACATTTTTAGATAAAAACCTCAGTGCTACAGCAGAGTACAATAAATATCAATTAAAAACAGACAAAAACGGTTAAAAGTCAGTTAAAAACAGGTGAGATCAGGGATGATTATGAAGAGGCTTTCCTAAAAAGAAATGTCTTGAGGCCTTTTTTTTTTTTCATCAATCTATTTACAGTGGTAGTGCAATACATTAATGGTTTTGAGTTGAATAATGGATCACAACAGGAGTAAATATGACAATAGTGCAATGTTTGTAGTAAGTAAAGTAAAATGAAATTTACTTACTTTGAAGAAGAAAACCTAGTCATTCAGATTTGTCAGAAAATGTCCCGTCTGAGATAATAATAGAAATGTGGCAATAGTTTCCCTGTAAATGACTGTAATTGTGTAACTTGTAGTGTTAATTATTACATATCATTAGTAAAAAGAAGATTACAAATTTTATTGATACAACTTAATAGTTGTGGAAAATATGAAAACTTTTCAAAGTCAAATATCTGACGGGACACACCATCCCCAGTACTAAATAATTTTTCCACACTATTAGTGTTAGGTGGTAGTTTTCTGTGTTAAACTATTACTTATAATTAGTTTAACATATTTGAATAACAAAAACATGAAATAATAACCTAATATCTAACCTAGGCCAATATGACCACGTGTCCCGTCAGAGAGGCAGTTTTTATCCCCTTATGTTTCCCAGTGTCTCGCAGAAAAAGTACTGGGTGTGTATTAATGGAACTTACATTATCTGAAAATTCAAGTTGTTTTCTGCAATGATGTAAGAATTTTAAATTTCAGTGAAAGAAAAAAATTTCTGACACCCAGGGCACCATGACTGTATTTTGACCCGTAAGTAAAATATATTTATATCGCACTTATCGCAGAGAAACCTCTCAAAGTGCTTTACGGATTAAAAGGATACAAGACAGGAACACCCCAAAAAAACCCAAAATGCTTTACACATTAAAAGACATAAGACAGCAAACACTCAAAAAGAATACAAAGTGCCGAAATATAAAATATGAAATACTAAATAAGTGCAGTTGACAGTCGGCAGCAATGGGAGAATCATGTGATTCTCAAAACACCCCCTTCTAATGTCAGACTCCATATACACGGCGTTTCTGCAGTTTGGTCCTCGGCTCTTAACGGGCCTCCGGTACTTTGTGATACTTAACTCACGTAGGTTTGGACCGCGGTCGTTCTCGGGAGGGTTTTAGCGAAGGGTCAGTTCCTTTTTGTTGGTAATAATTGGGAGCCCAGTCAGCAGAATGGGCTCCAGGTTATTTGTAGGCTGCTACCAGTTCATATGTTTATATACGTGCTAATTCTAACCAGCTGAGTCGGGGGGCGCCGTGTGGATGGCCAAGTGTGTGCTTACATTCCCCACACCCACTCTGAGTGACGAGTGGACTGGCCGCTGAGTGTGCGTGACTGAAGATGCTGGCACTGAATTGGTGCATGATGAGTTGAGGGGTTTGCGCACCAGTTCCACACTGTTCCACTTCTGCTGCAGCCGAACCTCTGTGGCCGTTTGTTTCATGTTTCAGTAAAGCCTTTTCCTTCTCTTCCATCTCTGGGCTCGTGTCCGTCCAGCTGACCAAGGCCCATCGGCAGGGCCACATGGTGAAGGTGGACTGGCTGGACCGTCTGACCTTTAGAGAAATTGAGATGATCAACGAGGTGGGTTTGTTTGAGATGTCGTCACGTGTTTTAATGAAACAGATCGACGTAGTAGCCGTCTGGGTTGAAATGTATGAACTGAACGAACTAAAGCCATCAGTTTGATAGAAGGATTAAAAGAAAAAGGGGTATTTACATGTGTTTTCATGCTTTACACATTTTTTTACATGGATTTATATAGTTTATAGTTGTAGTTTATTTGTGCGTTTCTTTATGAATTTCTACATGTATTTTATTATTTTACTTATATTTAGTAAGTTACGAAATATTGAATTGAATTAAATTAAATAAAAGTTGAAATAAATGAGTAAAATGTACAGTTGTAGTTAACCAAAATGCATTTTTATATTATTACTTTTACATGGATTATTTATAAGCTGGTAATGATTTATTTAGTATCACGTTAAGAGTCCTTGGCTTTATGTATTAATTTTTTTAAGTGTTATTTCAAATATCTACATTGCATAAGTGTTATTTTCATGTGTCTGTTTTAAAAGTGTTGTTTTTCTATTCAAATTCTGTATTTTTTTCATCCACAGTGGCCAAAATTATTACAAAATGTCACTTTCAAGAAGTTTCTTATATATATACATGAATTTATTTATTTATTTTTTTGTATATTTATATTTGTCAGAATACCCATAAAATGAATGAAATACCTACAAAGTCATCATTTAGCTGTATAAATGCCATCATAAGGAGATTTAAGTCAAAAAAACAAGCAATGTCTATTTCACTGTTCAGGTCACACAGTCATGTTCCTTCACAGAAAAACCCAAATGACTTGTACTCATTGTCATTTGTGATTGTGGTTAAGCTGATGGGCATGTGAGTTTGAGGACACGCCTGTAGCGTTCCTGATAATGTACAAACCTGTCCTATTCATTAAGTAAATATTAAAGTTAAAAGTGCATTAAAACAGTTGGACTCAGTTCATCTGTACTCATTTGTTGTGCTCAGAGAAACCACCAGCATGTGTCACGAACATGACAGCCGTCAAAAAAATTATTAGATCACCCTTGTTTTCTTCAATTTCTTGTTCATTTTAATGCCTGGTACAACATTTGTTTGGATAAATATAATGACACCAACAAAAATAGCTCATAGTAGTTGAATTTCAGAGCTGATATCTATCCATTTTCCATGTTTTC